>CAEFZY010058460.1:0-23028 GCA_903066815.1 Brachyrhaphis roseni
TATCTATATATATATATACACTGGGGTAAGTTGAGCCAAAGGGTAAGCTGAGCGTTCCCTAGCTGTTAGAAAATGGTAGAAGAAAAAAAACATTCATTATGTGACCAAAAAGTTAGGAGGAAGGCATAATTTTTTTAAAGTCTGTAAAGGTAAGAACCTCATAGACATATTTCTTTTAAAAAAAGACCTCTGTAACACTTTATTTGACGGGTTGCGAATAAGTCGGTCATGGCACTGTCATAAACATGACTTAACATCTGTCATGAACATGAATAAGTGTTTGCGAATATTTATGACTTGTCATAAAGTGTAATTTGGTAAATCCCCCTTTTAGCACTTTCTTTCCAAATGTTAATATTAATTTTCCAAGCCCACTGAAAAAACTTCTTTTTTTTTTCTTTTATATCTACTTAACAGCTGTTTAGCAGTAATTTGCAATAACAGAAAAAAGTTTTTATATTTGATGAACTGTAACTGCAGCTTGTGCTTATTAACAAGTTTTTCATGGAAAAAAATCTTTGGTTTCCAGTAGTTTTTAAATTGTTGGAGTATCTTTTGTTTTATTAAAATAGGTCAAAGCCCTACAGTGAGTAACACGACACCTGAACACAAGTGAAAGAAAGTTTCAAAAACAAGCCTTTTAAGTAAACTCCAAAAAAGCTGCATGAACAACACATGTAAAACCACAGAATAGAAAGGTGTGCTTAATTTTTACAATGACTGTACCTTGAAACAACAAAAACAAAACAAACCTGTGACAACTTCCACCTATGAACTCTTAAAAGATTGCATCACTCCAGAGACTCCTCACATCTCATTGCAAACTCTTCATGAAAAGCTTCACTAAATCGTTGACACAGTTGCCTCCTATTCGATGTAGGAAGGTGTGAAAGGTAGGCAGTTCTGGCACCATTTAGGAGGCTATGAAGCCTGGCTTTACACCCCAAACACTTATAACAGCATATAAGAGTCAGATGATACAGTGTGTAACAGAGCTCCTGCTGTTAAGTGAAGGGAATGAACCAAATTACAAGATGATTTATGAGGCTTCCCGAAGACACAGGACATGCTACGAAAGTGGATAGAGCATATGCTGTACGATCAAACTATTTTCAAATGCATCTTAATATCATAGGGTTTATGGAAAGAAATGTTGTCTTTAAAAATACAGCCTCCTTATTTGTAGATAGCAGTTTTTACCCAGTCTAGGTACTGGTAAGTTCTTGGTATTATTTTTGCAGTTTTCAATAAGCTCTGTATTTCACATTTATACGACAACATAAAAGAGCAACAGGCACCAAAAAATGCTGCGATGAGTCACTCTCGTATTTGCATCAACAACAAATAAAATCATAGGCGCATCCCTGATTAAGAACATTTGTGTCTGCAGGTGTCAAAGCTACGTTTTTAAAAAAAAAACGAAACAAAAGAAAACAGTGTATTCATCCAGTCAGCAGAGACTAGTTTTGCTTATCAAAATTTAGTGTGAACACTGAACGGTTGTCAGCCACAATAAGTCAGCGTCAAAAGAGCTTTTATTCACCTCAAATCAAGCTGCTTCCCTTGCCTGAGCAATTTTGCAGCTGCTACGACAAACCCTACATTCAAACCAAGAGTAATGTGAAAAGCAATGACTCTCAGAAAGAAAAAAAAACAGCTTTATGTTTTTTTGAGATGCATGTACATCTCATTCATAAAGATAAGTAGTTAATTTAATCAATGGAACATCACTACAATCTGCATTTAGGACGACTGTGGTTCAACAGAAAGAGTAGTCAAAGTTGCGGGTTTGATTCAATGTCAATGTGCCCCTGAGCAAGGCACTTTGGTCAAAGTTGTCTTCTAGTCTGTGTATGAATGTGTGTGCCTTAGAGATTGAATATGACTAGTAGAGGTGCACTGATTGTAGTTTTCTGGCCAATCCACGATTACCATCTACAAAAAGCCTGACCTGCCAATTCCGATTTTGACCGATGCTGATTTTTTATTTATTTATATATATTTTTTTCTGATTTTCTAAATATAGCAAGAACTTGCAACAGGGCAGTGATTATTGTTAACTGCAAATGTGCAGACATGACTTGGTGGGCCGGTCTGTCAGTCAGACCTCTCTCACAGCATAGCAGAAGAGGACAGTGCTTGATTTGTAGACCTTTGCTGAAGTACATAAGATTGGGGGAGAAGTTTGGCTTCACATCTAAGGATCGACCAATCACCGATCTCCCAAAATTAAGGAAATTAGCACAGATAAATCAGCTTGCTAATAAATCCCTAATTACTGTACTATAAAGTGCTTGAGTAGTCTAGTATGATTAGAAAAGCACTATATAATTACAATCCATTTATTATTTTATCAGAGAAAAACCAGACAAATTTGCATTATTTTCATGTATCTAATATGCAGAGAAATGCATGTAAATGCAACAAAACTATATTGAAATATATACGATACTCTTCATTGAAGAGAACCGGTAACTGATCCACATTTGAATTTTATGGGTAATGTTAATGACACTGAAAATATTGCTATTTATGGTTGCATGCAAAATCGTTTTGCCAAATTACAAGCAGAAAATCGAAGCTTTAATCTGGTGGTTTCATGTTAAATCTCTGATATCCAACAATATAACTGCAGTTTCTTATTATCGATTTAAGAAAAAATGAACTCTGGATCAGCATAGTGAATTTTTTTGTTAAAGAAACAAGAAATCTCAAATGAAGGAAACTGGTAAGGTGAAAGAAACTGAAGAGCAACAAGTGAGTTGTAACAAATTTAACTTATTGTAATCTACCATAATTTAGTATAACCAAGTTGTTTGAGCTCTAGTATGTTCCAGTATGTAGTTCTTCATATCAATATATTAATTACACAATGAAAAAAATACATTCCTATTTAATAATAACAGAGCTAGAGTGGAAGGCAGCTGTTTGTCCATTTTCTGCTCTCTCATTTCTGCCCTTTTCAGGGTCACAAGTGGGATGGAGATCATTCCAGCAGTCCTTAGAGCCAACACAGAAACAAGCAACCATACACACTCGCTTCTAAAGCCAATTCCAAAAAAACAAATTAACCCAACAAATGCAATTTGGGGCAGTGGGAGGAAGCTACAACAAAAACCCACACAAGAAGACCAGGAAAGTCAAATTTTCAGAAAACATCTTTCTGTGCAGTGTGAAAGTTAAGTCAAAACAGAAATACGACAGTAACAAGCAACTTTATTCGCTACTTGGAATACTGGGTCCCGTGTGTTGACTGAACGCATATGATTTTGTGGAGGATTGGTGGAAACAATAAAAAGTGATCATTCAGTTCAGAAGTTAATTCAGAAAACATTTCTTCTGCTAGACACATATCACCTGACTTTTTTTGTACATGTACAAGCATCCGTCCATCCATCCATAATTGCTAAACGAATGTTGAAGAATCTGTAAGCCGAAGGTTGCTTCCCCTGGCCGATAAAGATGCAATGCAAATGCAATGTAATGTTTGTAGTAACGTTATAAATCCATTGGGAATGAGCTGTTCAGGCCTCATTTAAAGCTGTTCAACAGAGACCAAAGGAAGTGGCGTCAACACTACTACTGAGAGGCTTAAGCTGAAATGATTCTGGGCTCAAATGATTCAAAATGATTCAGGAGGGCGATGTTCATAAAACTGACAAATGAGAAAAATTTGTTGCACTTGCTGAGGTTTTCACCTCACATTTGACAAGTCCTTGTCAGCGCCCATCCACGAACAGCCAATTTCAGCACTCTGTGTCAAACATAACTCACATGCGCCGCAGAACTAAAGCTGCCATTAAAGACGGAGAAAGCTGAGGATGTGTTTCTGCTCTTGGTACATGAGGTTTTGGTTACTTGCGCAGAAGAGTTTATTAGTGCTTTCTCTGTGTATATACACACAGTATATATAAGCAACCTAGCATTTCTTCAACAATCTATTTTGCTAAATCAGCGTCATTCACAGTAATCACTTTATCTTTCTACTACATGTTCCACTGAGCAAGTCATAACACCACAGGTAGCACTCAAATCACAAAGCAATCAGCTCCTCTTCGCTGCTTCTCCCAGCAGTTCATTCTGACAAGTTTCTTCTTTAACAATTCAACATGCTTTATAGAATTTTCTCTCACAAAGAATAGCAAGCTGTTCTGCATTTAAGTCAAATTAGAAATGTTGCTTTTCCCTAGAGAGGTTTACTCTGAAATGAGAAGTTCATCTTATACTAAAAATAAATTTAAGGTCTCCGTTGTTCAAGCTAAGTGGAAAGTGGACTGAGGACTTTTCACGTTGTGCAAAATGTCGTGGATCAATGTCTTGACCTGGGACACTTCATTATATCGCAGAGGGACGCTAAGGCTGCGTTCACACTGCAGCCTAAAGTGACTCGATTACGACTTTTTTCACGTAATGCGACCTGTATCTGATTTTTTCATGACAGTCTGAACAACACAGGTTGGATTCTTTTCGAATGCGACCCAGGCCACTTGGATATCCGATACATATCCGATTCAGCAAAACTCTGAGAACGTTCTCTATGTGTGACGTTATTGCGCCCTCTACTGCGCATGCGGGACACTTTCTGGTCGTTTGCAGTTCACACTAGAGAGCACATACAGGTCGCATATATTTGGAAGTATGAACAGCCACCACAAAAAAATACAATTTGACAAAAAATTGAAATTGGGTCACTTCAGGCTGCAATGTGAACGTAGCATAAGATTCAACCAACATCCTGCTAATTGCTAAGTAACTTTTCTTGTGCTGCAAAGCTGTGGCTTATTGGGAAGAATGGAGGCCAGGTGTGAAGTTTGCACAGTCAGTGGCGATTTGGGGAAACTGTGTGATCAGCTGCTTTTGGTCCACTTGTTTTATCAAAATCAGAAATGTTTGGAATGCCTGTAGATTTTTTTTTTTATCTTTATAAAGATTTTTTTTTAAAAAAAACTGCATCTTTATAAAGATGCACAAACTGCCAAAGCACTTTTTTGTTTTCTCCATGTTTTTTTGGTTCATCTACTACCTTACATACATGGAGGTAGTACCTGCTTTTCCCCTTCTCTTTTCTGATTTGTATGTAAACTTGATTGCCTCTCAGAGGGGAGTGGAATGGCAGCCAAGAACTTGATTCTTAAAATCCCAGCAGGGCATATTCCACAGGAACAGGACGGACATCGTCACAATTAACTCACAGTAGAAACTGATCATGCCACTGCCACTACTACACCAAGAGAGATAAAAATGAAACAGACCCTCTTGGTTGACCTGTGGCATACCCACTGCACCAACACTGTGAATTACTCTGAAGAACGACTGGAATCCCTGAGTTTTTGTTCCTCTATGAAAAGTCAATCATGCCCTAATTATCCTGAGACTAAAAATATATTTCGTTTGTAACAATGGCACACAATTATCTTGTACCTTTTGTATTCAACCCTACTGTAAGGGAATGTGAGAGTGTGGCTCCAAAAATATTTTAACATGCATTCTGTGGCTGATCATTTTAGGATTTACTGATTTTCTGTGTGAGCGAAAGCTTCAACACATCAGCCATTCGCAAAGTTCCTGCAATGTTTCTGTAGGAAACCTAGCAATACACAGTGATGGTTAGAGGAGGAAGTTCATAGGCAGCCCTGCTGTTTTCTGTAATTGTGGCAGTCCTTGTTTTATTCATGGCCATCTCTTAATTACCCTGTCATCTCTTTGTTCCCACAAAAACTTGGTTTCAGATACAGGTAATATACTGGAAAAAGAAAAACCGCATTTGGGAGGTAATGTTTTGAAATGAGAGCTGTGAAGAGAGAGACCAGCACCAGAGTTTCTTACAGGAAAAATGTTTCTTAGCGAAGAAAAAAAAGCACAGTAAAAAATGACTATGTCCCACTTGTAAATTCATAAAGCTGACATGACAGCCAAAGCATGAAGATATGTGCAACACAACAAAGCAGCGTTTACTGTGGCGAGCCAAAGGGAGCTTTTGTTCTTTAAAAAGCATTAACAGCCTATTCATAAAGCTGTCAGATATAATTTATTGCTAAAAGGGTGTTTAGTTCATAAACAGGTGGTGCCAAAAATTGCTCCACTCAACCAACCTAATGGTCTTAATTATTTGTTGTTTGTTTTTTTTTTTTTTTTTTACTTCTTCAGTTGATTTCACATTTTAAGATGCTTTAATTTGTCTTGTAAACATTTTTGGAGTATTAAAATAAAAAAGTTAGTCTAATCTTCTAAGCAGCATGAAAAATATTCACCTTTATTACAGTGGCATAATTTCTAAAAGAATTTGGGAATAAAATCCAACCTGTTGAGCAAATTAATTAGCAAGACAACATTTTTTGTTGTCGTGGTAATGGTAATAAATCATTACTTTTTCCAAAAGAGTACACCTAGCAATTCCTGTAGAGTAAATTTTAACTTTTTCAAAGCTTTTTAAAGTTTTCTCAGAAGGAGTAGTTACTTTTGAATAGCAATTTCTGGTGTGTAGATTTGATTTGACGAATTTTCACATGCCAGGAAAACAACGACAACAATAAGATAACTACTCACCCAAAAAACCTGCCCATACAGTAAGGACAATAAACTTTTAAACTTAAAAAAAAAATTCCAAATAAACTGCAACAAACAGGGCTGGACGATGACCCAGATACATCATGATAACCACACACAGTAAGGAAGGTGGTAAACATCATAAAATTAGTGTCACAGAGCAGTGGCAAAGACTTGGGGTCACCAAATCTCCATAACAGCCACTGTACTACATCTACTTGTCATTTGGTTATTTGGGGAATTAATATATGGACAGGCATGTTACAATGCCTGCTGAGTGTACTGCAGGATCTGTTTTTCTGTGGCTTATAAAAGCCTTACAAACTTTGATAAAATGCCTGGCTGTTTAAAAGTACTAAGATAATTTAAATAAGAACCTGGTGGCCTCTGCCACAAAGGTTAAAATGGGTCACCATTGTGTTTTGCCAATTGTGTGAAAGTGAGCTATTTCTGCTGAAAAATTATTACTCTATGGCAGTGACTGCTGTCCTTTGCCAAGTTTACAATAATCGGGTCACAACAAACAACTCCGAATGCTGAAGCCTTGGTTTGACGCCTTGATCTCACACACAATACTGAAACTGAGTTTAATTTGCAATCCCATGACCTACTATCAGAAGAAGTCCTGGGTGTTTTGTGACCTGTACTGTCGCTTCTCTGTCACAGAGCCACTGCTGCGCAAGTTTGAGGAAGCCACCCACTGATTTCACACATTCAGTGCAAGGCTGCTCTTTGGAGAAACTGTCTGTTTAACATCTACATTTTACAGCGTCCCAACCTGAGCCATGTCAATGAGTACCAGTCAAAGATCAGCCTCATTATGCAACGCAACTTCAGACTTAACTTTTCCCTCTGACATTTGCAGTAAAGCCTCTCAATAAATCACTGTCATTTAAAACCAAGGAGTGTGCTATTCTATGACATTCTCAAAGTTTCACAATGGCATCTGTGCTGACATTGGCACAGTTGTCACTGCTATAAAAGCTGCAGGGTGAAACTGTAATTTCATATTTTCTCCTCAGCTGGTTCTTTGGTTAATCAACTTAATGAAGTACTCCGAGACATTTACTGATGCCGTTATGCTACGGTTAACATAAGGAGTAGGTTAGATTATGCAGAACATATGAAAGATATGAAAAATGCAAACAAGTTTGGCCAGCCTTGATATTTTTAACAGTTACCAGCTAAAGGATTTGATCATTTTCCAGTGCAACTGTACCTTCACACTAAAGGCAGAAAAGTTTAGGACAGTGACCTGTTATTTTAACAGCTATGTCCACTTTTGAGATCTGCTGTTTGCTGAAATCATATGCCCAATCACAACACAAATCAGCCAAGACAAATACATATTACCATTTGCTACGGTTTGTAGCATGAGGATCAAAGTAATATAATAACAAGGAAATTGAAAGGGTGCAAACACACTTTACAGGTGAAAAGTGAGGCAAAGTGGGAAAAATTTAGTTTTTTAACAGCATATCAAAAAGACTAATAAACATGTGGACATGGCATTGCATTATGATACAAGTCAAGTACTATCACAAATTTAAACTTAGTGTTGAACAAACATTAAACTTTGGCATGTGAACACTTAAAGAAAGAATGACATCTCAGATCCAATGTTACTGTTTAGCATCAAGAAAGACAAGCCATATTGATACAATCTGGCAGGCCAGATCATACTGCATTATCTCACTTTATGTTACTAAAAATACTCTTATCTGGGCCTTTGCAGCTCAAGTGTGGTGAGCAGCGTATTAGAAACAGTTGTCTGTACTGATAGAGAGCCGCAAAGGTTTCATTGAACTAAAATGAAAAATAGATTATTACTTTATCCAACTATTATTGTTTTTGTTTTGTTTTGTTTTGTTTTTTTGGTTGTTGTTTTTTTTTTTTACTTTACTGGAACTGAAACTAATTGTGAGTGTAATTTCTCTGACTGTGCAGAATTAATAAGTTTGGAGCTTTGAAGTTGTTTGAAACAGCACAGCACCCCACTGACAGGCTGTATTCTAGCCTACATAATAGTGAAATAAACTAAAAGCTCCATCTGCTGCTGCCATACAAATGGTTTTGTGTCCACACCGTCAGTTTACAATTTAGCAAAAACTGTCCACGGAGAAAATATCGGTTACTCTCACTTCAAAAGTGGCAGCTTCAGATTTCAGTCTACTGGCACTTCAGTGTTGGCTTTAATTGACCCCCCTCACTGTATTGGAGTAAAGGAAGTAGGATCCTAGAGGAGCTTTTCAAAACAGCAGCAGTCAGTCAGTCAGTCAGTCACACCTAGACAGAAATGCCCCGGTGCCAGTGGCAATGTTTCATATGGATGATATGGCTCTCTGACCAGGACAGCATAGCCTGGGGGAAATGCATCAGCTTGCAAAGAAAATAAGGTAACACTTTATTTGAACGGGTGTTTATAAGCCTGACATGACATAATATGACATAATGTCTGTTATGAACATGAAGGAGTCTTTATGACTGTTGTCATGAAGTGTTATTTGGTAAATAATGACACTTTTAATGCAAAGTCGTACTAAAAGTTGCATTAAAAGTCCATTAAAAGACTTTAATGAAAAGTTGGCACTTTCAATTGAGTTTTAGTGCAACTTTTAAAGCAACTTTGCACTAAAAGTGTCATTCACTATTTACTGAATGACACTTCATGACAACCGTCATAAACATTCATAAAGACTTCTTTATATTCATGACAGCTATGTTATGCCATTTATGACGGTGTCGTGTCAGTCTTATGCACACCAAGTCAAATAAAGTGTCACTGAAAATAAATAGTGTAAGTTGCACATAAACAGGTTTTCATTTTCTTAGGTGCATGTTTAGTCTATGGGAAATAGCAATCTGGTCATGCCCCATGATTGGGTAAAAACCCTGAAGTTGAGTGTAAGCCACAGTGTTCCAGTAGTTGCTTAACTAAACGACAATCCCTTTTTTTTTAAAAAAAAAAAAAAGAAAAGAAAAGAAAAAAACAGAATCTGACACACATTTGACCATTCTTTGTTTACTATCTAAAAGATTTACAGATGTAGAGTTAGGCCATCTAGAAAGACATTTTTCATAACCTGAAAATCGGACAAATCTTTCTTTCAAAGTTTGTAATATATTAAGTATGTTACATTATAAAAAGCTGGTTGTTTGTTTGTAGACTGTAGGCACAGATGCTGACTCAGGGAACCATTCATGTAAGAAACTCTGCTGCCTGGAGCAATTGTGAATTCTCTGTTTGTGTCACTAATTGAGGCTGATACCTGTTTCAATGCACCTGATCAAGCCAGTGGCAATAAAAACTAACTTTGTGCTGTTCGGCTAACAAAACGACGATCTCTTGCAAAACTGCTGACATTTAATATCTGCAAATACATCGTGTGGACCGAAGCATAGATACGAGTGTTTTTATATTGTAAAAATTAACTAAGGCAAGGAGCCCATTTGACCATTTCTGAGGACTTTACTACAAACTTACAATGATATGACAACTTTCCACCACAGGTGTCAAAACTATTACTAATAAAACCAGATATAACCTCACTTCATAAACTTTGAACTATTCATTGTTTAGATACAAGACAAACTTGTTTCTAGACTACCCTTCAGGCCTCAATCAAGACAGATTCAGATTTATCCAAACTTGCATTGAAATTTTTAACAATCTATCAGACGCTTTGAAAGTCATGAACAAGCCAAACTTATGGTGGTATACAGATACTTTCCTTGCTGCCATTCATTTTTCTCACTTTAAACATGCTATAAAATGTAACTATGAAAACATCTGTCCACAAGTATTTATGTATGATTACTTGGTAGTTATTTGACTGTCTGACAAAGTGCAAAAACGTACTATACTTCTGTCAATCTGTCACATAATATCCCAGGATAAAAAAATTTTATTAAAAGAGGCATGAATACACAGTAGGTCTTGATTTTATATTAGCCCCATGTATAACTATGGGGCTTTGATGCAAAGTTAACACTGTTTAGGTGAGATGGACTAACAACTATATGCTATGCCACAGCACGTTTTGGGACGATGCTGTTGATCTACTGTACTGCAGTAGCAGCGTTCAGAAACTGTACTGCTGCTGCTGCTGGGCACAACATCTCCACATCTGATGCATGAGGTTGACGCTGCTGTCTGCCTGCTGCTTTTCGGCAGCCTGTTGAGAAAACCAGAGGCTCCTGTGGCCCCTGAAACCAAGGAATAAGCAACACTGTGCAGAGTACTTATGGTACGCACTACTGAGGCCAAAAAATGATGGACCGCTCAAGCAACGGATTGGGAACAGTGTTGGTGGAGAGGGAGTCTCTGTTGCGACATGGTGCCTTGTTCGCACCTTTGAACCACCTGCCTTCTTCCCACATAAGATCGACACGAAGTGTCTCTCCCCGAAAATCACCCGCATGATGAGTACTGGCCCGCAGATACAGCAAAGTGACAGACAGGAGAGACTGGCCTGTCTCCTGCTGGCAGGAAACACAGCGAGTGGAGCTCATTTAAGAAAGAAGGGATGCAGGGTAAAAGAGGAGGGTTAGGAGGGGAGGAGGATGCTGCTGCAGTCAACCCGACGGTGGAATAATCTGGTTAGCAGGAATCAGGATGGGGAGAAAAAAAAAAAAACATCTGAACCTCTGAGAGAACATCTATAGCTTCAGAGTGTGTGAGCGTTTGCGGCGTATTATACTTGTGTGTGCGAGAGAGAGAGAGAGAGAGAGAGAGAGAGAGAGAGAGAGAGAGAGAGAGAGAGAGAGAGAGAGAGAGAGAGAGAGAGCAAGCGTAATTTAAAAAGTTAGGAAATCACGGCGTTGTGGTGATGCAGGGAGGCGGTGAGGGGAGTGCGCGGGGATGGGGGTTGGGGGCTGGGGGGTGGGATTGTTGCTGTATGCGTGTCTGTGCGCTGCATCCACAAACCTGGGCTCTCCGAAACGTAGTAGCCGCACAGAATAAGTTGTATACCCCCCTCCCTCACTCCCTCCCTTTCCTTTCTCTTTCTGCCTCTGCATGATCCACCGGCTGCATAAATATGATTGCAGATCCACAATACGCACACACACACGCAAACAAAAACACCAATTTAACCCAGACTCTTTCACACTTAAACCCACACGCACAGGCGTCACGCCGGCTGACAGAGACGAAGGAGTGTATATGCATAACATGGTGACGAGCTTACCACTTGGATTCTTGTTTTTCTTAAGACTCTTGCCACAAAGACACTGCAGCATATGCGTTCCTTTGCTGAAAATGTTCCAAAGAAACCACATTGAT
Organism: Brachyrhaphis roseni; assembly: GCA_903066815.1. NCBI lineage: Eukaryota > Metazoa > Chordata > Actinopteri > Cyprinodontiformes > Poeciliidae > Brachyrhaphis > Brachyrhaphis roseni. The sequence continues at coordinate 11,831 of CAEFZY010058460.1, forward strand.
TTGGGCGAAGAGCAATCCAGTGGCTTAAACACCCAGATATAGATGAGATCCTTGCGGTTGCATAATAACACAATTGGATCAGTTCCCCCGAACCAGGCTACCAGTTGGAGCATAGAAGAAAAGAAACAAGTGGGCTGTAGATCCAAGTCCCATGCGCTTTCATTCAAAAGCAGTCAGTGTCTGTCAAGACTTCGGAGTGATGGTGTGTTTCCTTCTCCTCTCTGCCGTGTGTGGAGGATGCCCCCTCAACTAGTCTACAATAGCAAAAATACTCTATAAATTGCATGTGTCGCAAGCTGGGGGAGACGGGTCGTCCGTAAACAAACACAACTAACGTGAAGACGTGAAACCACGGCTGATTTCCGAGGAGAAAATCATTGCCTGTTAGTTCATCACTCTGAGGAGAGAGGAGGGTGGATCTGCACAGCATCAAAAGCCAGGGGAGGATGCATCCTATGCACACACTGCTGCAACGACAGCCCCGGCGAAACGCCTCATAGCCGGCGGGACCGAGCCCAATTCGCGTCTCGCACACGGAGCGTGTTCTTTGGAGAGGGCATGTAGCGAACACACGGCAGCCCCAGTTTGAATTTCTCTCACAGATGAGGTCCCACGCCGCAGCGGTTCCGCGGAAGCCAGGTTCGGGCTCTTGGTGTGTGTCCGTGCATTTCCCGGAGTGTGTTCGCGTCTCTTCCCTCTGTGGGTTAATTTGCTCCAAGTCTTTTCATCACCGCGCCGCTGACATCTCTGAAAGTGCGGCGCGCGAGGGAAGGAGACGTTCGCATGAATTACCTCTGTTAGGAATGGCCGGAGAGGAGGGGTTGAATTGAAAGATTGGCTTTCCATTACGTAAAACACGTGGTTTCTGCGCCGTCATATCTGTGATGCTCAGAAGAAAAGAATAAAAAAAATAGATATATATATATACCACACACACAGATATCCAAACTGTTCCGGAATCGTCATAGACATGCCTCTATAATGTTGGTCTCAGAAGTCGAAGAACTTCATTCTGTATTCTTCTACTTCCTCAGGTTGTTGCACCTGTATGTGTCTAATCTTCAAAGTCATAGGTGCTAATGGTCTCCTGTGGTGACGCATTATGTACGGGACTTTGCAAAAGAATTCATACACCCTGAAGTTCTTCCACAATGCTATGTAGTCACACGCTTAAATGTTGGGGCTTCATGTGATAGGCCAACGAAAAGTAGTTCATAGTTATAAAAAGTATCCCTCGGTCATCGATAAAAATTGTTCAAGGGTTGGCACACACTTTTCTCTTCAGCCCCTGACTTTGCAGAATCACCCTTTCACGCATTTAGAGCGGCAAAAGTTGATTCTGCTAAAGTCCATTAAAGGTGGGGGGGGGGGGAATCCCCAAAGAACCTGCTGCAAGTCTTCTGGGGTTATATCGTCCACCCGCTTTTCAAATCATTTAAGCAAAATGACTCAGAAAAATAAGATTGGCTGGAAAGTGCCTATAAATATAAATTTCTCAATTTACATTTATAGGAATACACTTATTAATTTAGCTCCTGCCATCTTCCCATCGAAGCCATCTGCAGCTCCCCCAGAGCATAGGCCCAGCTGCTTCTTTGATTAATGTTCTCCTTGCTATACGATGGAGTGGATGGTTACTGGTAGGTCTGCAGTTGTGTCCAGCCCTTTCTATTTTCGAATGATGGATTGAAGTGTTCCATGAGAAGTTCAAACCCTGAGATATTGTGTTACCTAACCCAGCTTTGACCTTCTTCACAACTTTATCCCCGACTTGTCCGATGTGTTCTTTGGTATACTTGATGCTGTTTGTTTGCTAGTTTTAAGAAACAAGCTCCCGAAGCTTTTTACAGTGCAGCTATGTTTGTGTTTAGACTAAATTAGATAAATTTAGACCATGTTTACCGTCTGATAAGATGACTGAATGCAAACAAGCGACACACTATTTGGATTTTTCTTGGAAAAGTTGGAAAATCATGAAGGTTTTAATTGTCTTCCACTTCATTTGTGTTGGTACATCATTTGGAATCCTGTTAAAGCACAATGAAATTTTTCTTAACATTGACAGAATCTGAAAAAGTTCAAATGTTCTGAATTTTTTTGCAAGACATTGTATTTGTGTCAAAACAAGCCATCAAAAAGAAATCAACAATAGGCTCTCTATTACATATGCCTAGCAGGCAAAGAATAAAATAAAAGTTTTTATCATCGTTTAGAGCAAAACAACATTTTAACTGTCTTTGTTTTGTTGCTTCTACCCATAGGAAAGAGAAACCATGGGTGTTCCCCACGGTGACTCTACCGTCTAATTACTTTTCTCTAAGGAGTTAATGATTTTCCATCACAGTTGAAAGGAACATAAGATACTGTTTTCCTCTGGTATGATCTCAATAAGCAATGAACAAAAAAGTGTGTCTGTGTCTAAATGCATGTGCTTCGATTCCATCTGCACGGACTTGTACAATTACAGGAAATTTCTCAGAAACTGAAAAGGAAACACAAACTTTTGTTTTGCTTCCACTGGGCTCAGAGTCATTTTAAATCTGTTTTGTCTGCATGGACTAATTCTGATCAAAAATAAATGCGCTTTTTTTATATAAAAACACCAGAGAGTCATTGCGTTACCATCAAAATACAATTTTAATCAGCCCTTAAGGAGCGCTTCTAACCTTTTCCAGTCTGATCAGCAGGAAAACGCAGCTCTCTTTTCTGGGAGATCTTAAAAGAGTTAGACATTCCTAAACATCTTGGCAGCATCTTTTAAGCTTGCTCTGTTGCCTGTTCGATAATGTTAGCCAGAGTAACTCCCACTAGTTTTTGCTTCTGACTTCTTTTTTTTTTTCCACAGGTGTTTGGCAGAAGTAGAAACAAAGAAACTGACCGACTCGGTAGAAGGAGGCGTGTTCTGTTCAGCTTTCTGGTACAGATGGAGGAAAAGAAAGAGAAAAGATTGTTGTGAAGGTACAGCATGTGTTCCTCAGGCTCATCTTTATTAACTGAATTGCAAAACTATTGCCAGAGAATTTAGGACAAAGGATCTTTCTTTTTAGTTTTTTCTTTTTCTTTTTGTTTTTACGTCTGTATTCCAAATTTTACCATCCAGGTAGCCAACCTTCAGTATCAAACCAGAAGGGAAAAAAATAGAATATAAGACATGTTTAAAATGTAATTTCTTCTTTTTATGGGAATTTTCTGTAGAAATGTTTTTCTACATTGTTTTTTTTGTTTTTTTTTTCAATTTCAGACTTCCAAGTATGAATATGTATTGCTTTGTTTAATTCTTTTCCAGGATTATCTTATGCAATCATAGCAAATAGTATGCTTTGCTCATTTGAAGTTTTGAATTTTACATGGTTTGCCCTTTTCTAGGGTTTGTGGGTTATCTAATAGCAGTAAATGTTCAGGAAACAGGGAGGACAGAAAAGGGGAAGACATGCAGTAAAGAGAAACGAACCCAGTGCAACTGTGTTGAGGACTACGGCTTCTACACAACTCAACCGCCCAGCACCTGGATAAATCTTTGCTTAGGGAATGTGTGAAGCAGGATTTTTGAGATTTGGAAATTTGAGTTTTTTTATGAAGAGATTTGCCAGCCTTTATTTTATAGTAAATAGGGAGGAAAGACATGCAGAAATGGCCTTTGACCAGGAATTGAACCCGGGACAACCATGTAGATGACCACAGCCTCCTCACATGGTGTGCATGCTCTACCAGCTGAACCACCCAGCACAGTGGAATCTTTAAAACCTGGTTTTGTCCATTGTAATGTGACATGCTTTGGGAAAGTCATCAATGACATGACTACATTTTTGGTGCTCTGGATTTAGCTGAACATCTCACTGATATTCCGGCAGTTAGATGATTGCTAATTATCTCATAAGAAACCGAGGCGATTCAGATGGTACGCTCTACCTCTGAATCGTACCTCTGGTACGATTCAGAGGTCATATAACAATTACATATAACAATTACCATTTCAATTACATAAGAAATGGTAAAAATGCCTGTACTTTCCTCTCGCCTTATCAAGTCCAGAGTACCACAAATGCTATTCTGTCATTCACAAGAAGGTTCCTCGAGGCTCTTTGCATGAACAATCCAAAACCAACTCAAACAACCCAAGATCCTGCCTGACAATACTCTATGACATTTTTTTAAAAAATTTTTTAGCAAAGTTGCTGTGATCTTGACTGGAATAAATAAATAAAAAGAATCAATGAATCTTTGATTTTCATAAGGAGCATAAAGAGCAAGATGAGTCTACCAGATGACTTCACTGAAGGATTTTTGTTGAGGACTTTTTGTTGTTGTTGTTGTTGAACCCACTTCCATGACCTAGATAAATCTACATTAAGTCATTGTTTAACGCCTTAATAACATCTCAAAAGCAACTTCTCTTTATCCTCATTACTCGCAAGACAACAGCTGCCACCCAAATATTCATATCCTTGGAAATTTCTTTACATTTTGTCACATAACGACCAAAAGCTTCAATGTATTTCATTGAAATTGTAGAAGATAGACCCACCCAAACTAGCACATGATTGGAAATTGAAAGGGAAAATGCTTTTCAGAATCTTTACAAATGAATCGTATTCATGCCACCCGACTCAATATTTTGTGGAAATATCTTTTTCTACAGATATAGCCACAAATCTTTTGGAGCATGTCTCCTGGGGCCAGTAAAATACATTAATATGCTTTGATCGAAAACATTCTTCTATCTGCATCTGTAAGGTGGTTACCCTGGAAGGTGAACCTCTGTCGCAGTCTGAAATCTTTTACAACCCCAGCTGGGTTTTCAGATTGTTCCATTTACCGCCATCCGTTTCTACATCAACTCTGACTAACTTCTCTGTTGCTACCAAAAAAAAAATAATAATAATAATAATTAATTCCCGCAGCATGAGACTGCTATCACCAACTTCACAGTGGAGATGGTGATTTTAGTTTTGTGTGCAGTATTAGTTTTACCCTACACAGACAACCTTGTATGTCGTCTACCCTACATGAGACAATATGTGAAAAAGTCTAAAGGGTTATGAATATTTTTGAGGTGTAGTGTATATGTAATTCGTTAGATAAGGTGTATGGAATAATTTTTTTAATATATATAAATTAAGTTTTCATGGGGTCAAGTGGACTCAGAGGAATTAGCACAAGCCTAATGCTTGTGCACTGCAGGTTCCTGACTCCTTCTCCCTCTGCAGTCATCTTTCCTATCGATCCCCCCACTGTAATGTAAAGCATCATCGCACCCTGGAGGATATCATCTGACAATTTTGTCAGGGATCGTTAGAATACTACTTTTTGATTGCGTAGCCCTGCAGTCTGCAGAAAGCGGCTCCCTTGGGTGTTTTTAGAAGCTTGTTTTCCTGTGATGGAAATAAAAAAAATAATAATAATAACTTGATTTAAGATGCGTAAAGATAAATGGACTGGTCTCAGTTTCGTGCACAGTTGCTGTGGTTTTATTGTACACACTGAACGGGTTCACAAATGGTGTGGGCGCGTGCAGGGGTGGGGGTGTGTGGGGGTGGGTGGGGGTGTGTGTGTGTGAAGGTGGCATGACTGAGTATTATCATTTGGAGGTTTGTGTGAAATATGTATATATAATTATATATATATATATATTTTATGCATGCACTTTTAATGGATGTGACATAAGAGAAATAGGATCTATTACAAACACTGAGGAGGTTTTTTTTTTTGTCTAAAACTTACATTTAACAGATACAAAAATGATAAAGACAGACTACTAACAGACGTATGATGTACTATTGCACTTAATAAAAATCTCCTCCAAATGATTTTAAGAATTAAAGATTTAGCACAAGTCATTAAAGGTCGGGTTCTACAAAAATAATTAAAAAAAAGCATTTTAATTATATACTTTTTATAATTCCATATATAAAGAGTTTGCTAGAAGTTTGCACTATTTCCTAGCTGCTGTGGATCTTAAACAGAAAGCGGCAATATCCTCCAGTTTGGCAATCCAATCCACACACCTCCAGAGTCAGGACGACCTTGTACAAAACACTTAGTTCCACATTGTCCCAGATATCCTCAAACCATGTGGTGGTAGAAAAAAATAATAAAACACATACTTTACTTTTACGGTGTGACATGAAACACTCCATGGGTCTGTTTGAACGTCATACAAATGAAAGTTAAAGACGGTCCCAAATGCTGCCTTTAGCAGCCTGAATGAATCATGATGATGACTATGATGATGATTTGTTCTGAGTTTTTGTCTTTTTTTGCACATGCCTCTTACCGTAATAGGAATTTACTTTTAATCTGTCCTCCCTTTTTACACTCGAAGAATATTTTTTTAATATTTCTCAGTTTAAATCGTTCTAGGAACCAGAGTTCTGTTTTCAGGTTTCAGCAGCAGAATATGACGCCCTTGTTTTGTTCTAAGAAGCAGACTGGGTTCACAGGCCGGAGAGAATAACAGCTCCTTTTTCTTGAAAAGAGGAGTTCATTAAAGGTTAAACAGAAAATTAAAAAAGTAAAGTTCTAGTATGAAGAAGAGGCTATAAGCTTTGAAAAAGGATACTTTTTACTATGCTTTAGAAGAATGTTTTCAATATTCTTCTTACTTTTAGTGTACTGAGATATAAATTTAAAAACACTGTTTTGTTTTTATCAAGATAAGGATTTAAATATTTGTGTTGTTATTCCACTCTTTTGAATCTTCTCCTTTTTTTTTTTACATAATTTAAAAACTAAAGAATAACTAAACAAAAGTGGGCAAAAGAGTGAACAAAAAAAAGACACACAGCTGCGACAAAAGCAAACAAATTCAACAATTTGGATTTTAATTACTCAACGTAAACCCCATAGAAGATTTTGGAAGTGGACAGTATTCAATTATATGCCTAATTCTTCTTAATTTATTATATAACCTCATGTCTGTTTTGTCATGTGTCAAGAACTATCAAGCAATTCTCACATTCCAACAGCCAATCAGAGAAGGAGGCTAAGATGTGTTTGGCGGTGCTTGGAGAAAACATTCATAAGAGATGAACAGCTGCTGCGAGAGGTAAGTCATTAGCAAAGACTTTATTTACACACCCGCACACGCATGCACACGCAACCCCGCACACGCGCACACTCACACCCACACCCACACGCACACCCCAAGAGCTGCAAATGTGTGTTAATTCTCTGAGTTCCGTCCAGTGAATGCCCTGGAACAAGTTGTGCGCCACTGCTGCTGTCCTTACACTGAGCTCAAGGGCCTTGAACTATTCTTTGTGCTTCAGCGAGTTCAAACAGCTTATTTTGCGTTATGCAACTTTCTAGTCACTATATGCATGTAACTGTTACTGTTGTTCATATGTAAGGTCATTAAGACCTACTGGCAGTTACTATAGATACCATCTGCATATGTTTCATTATTTACTTTGCCTCATATTGCTGTGAGACAGTGTATGCAATGTTTAGACATCATCTCTAAAACCTCTCAAGAGCACCCACATTATGAATCTGAAGGTGAAAGACCAATGGGACAAATGGAGTGATCCTACACAAATAATAACTAGCTCCTCTTTAAAAGCTATTGTGGCCAAGTGCAATCATTTCTGCGGCGTGATGAGAGCGGTGACACCGGCCTCAGTGAGGATTCGAGCACATGCTGCTGAATAGGTGGGCTAGCCCACATTTGGTGAGGAAACAGTCGGCGGTTGATGGCCACCAAGGCCCGGTGACATGGCCCGCTTTACTCTTCTAAGTAAAAACTTCTGCATAGATAAAGTGGTGGAGAAGTTTAAAACAGGGTTAAACTCTAAAGACAATATCATAAGCTTTGGGCTATTATGCTAACAAGAAACCTATCACTGAAATAAAACCATAATATGTCAAGCTAAGCACAAGCCATAAAGCAGACACGGAAAATGTGAGAGAACACGCTCTGGTCTTCATGGTCCATGTTCAAAATGATATGTGTTGCAGAGAACAAACACTGCACATCTCACTGAAAACACCATCACAAAGTGAAAGCATCATATTGTGGAGATGTCTTTCCTGAGCAGGGACTGATAAGATGATCACATTTGATGGGAAGCTGGATGAAGGTACATACAGTTCAGTCTTGGTGGAAAACCTGCTGGGATACCAAATGCTTGAGAGTGGAGTGGAGCGCCCCGTTTCAGTTGGACAGTTACTATAAACATACACCCAGAGCTGCACTAAAATGTTTTAAACTAAAATGTAATATTGGATTTTCCAGACAGAAATCCAATTGAGAATCTTCTTCCAGATTTGAAAATGAATTTAAATCTAGTCTGACTGAGTTCTGTACAACGTTGTTAGAGACATAAATATTCGTTCTTTCCTCCTTATAGTTATGTGTTCTCTTGTGTTGTTCTATCACATCAAATCTCAATAAAATATATTCAGCCTGTTGGGTATAACATGGAAAATTGCAATTTTTTCAAGGGTGTGAACACTTTTTTAAACATCTGTAATTTATTTCTTTTTTCGTTGGGTTTAAGCCAGATGAGCTGAAAAGTCTGCTTAGAGTTTTTTTTCCCTTTGATCTTTGAATAAACTGATGTTGGTTCAGTTCCCTGTGTGGTCTTTATTTATTAAATCTTTTTTGTTTTATGAGACCTCTAAACATTTTAAATATTAGGATCAGCTTGGGATTATTTGCCGAGCTTTATTTATCGTTTCAATTTGGGACAGGCATTCTTTGCTTTCAGAAAATGTATTTTGATGTCCGTATTTGGAAACATCTGTCACAAAGACATGTGACTGAAAAACGCAAGATGGATTTTGGTTTCTGTCTGTAGTGAGGCGAGATACGCCAACTGTGTGTGCCCCCCTTCCCCCTCATGCATCGAGAAGGGTCAAGTTAGTCAGTGAATATGGAATGAGCAACAGATGCTGCAGTGGTCACTCTAATTTCAAGCACTGTTTGACCCTGAAACTGCCCCACCTTTGGCCTTTCTCCCCTACACACCCTCATCTAAAGTTCCTCTTCAAGTGATACAGATACTCATGTCTCAATGTTGCAGATGGCCCAAAATAAAGTGCATGCTCAAATCTTGGCCTTTTATGATCATCTCTCTGGGAGTTTCCTCTTCAGTAAGAATTAATATTAAGAACAAATTCACTTCCTGAGCGATAACACAACTTCTATTTTTAACCACAAAATGTGTTCTCCATTTATCAAATTGCTTGATATGGCTGCAACAGAACGCGTTCCCACATATAATAATTTCAATAAAGTCAAAGTTTATTCTAACATAACATAATGTAGCCATGCTAGTGAGTTGTTTCTGTTGTGACAACAAGATGAGCAATTACTTCTTCTACTTTATTCTCCCTCCAGCCGCTGTTCAGCCAGCTATGTTCAATAAATTAGAATAAAGCACATTTGTCAAAGTAAAAGTAACAAAATATTTTTGTTACTTTTTGCCGCATAATAAGCATACTTTTAATAAAGCCCAAAATCTGTTTATTTATTTTTTGGTCTGATGTAATAATCTAATTTTAAACATCATGTTTTTGTTAGCTAAAAGCAGACGCTTTGCATAATTATCAAAAAGAAAGATTTGAAAACATCTGTGTGTAGTTATTTTATATAATGTGTTTCACTTAGTGATCTTGTTCCTCAACATTATAATAATATCTACTAAAATCTATTCAATCGGTCTGTATTGAAAGACGATGTTGTGCTCCAGTCTGTCGTTATTCATCTCACAGATCAGTAGTAGATACAAGAAGGAGATTGTCAACAATTGTTATGTTACCTGGCTACAGCAAGACATTAAATGATCCTTATGTTCATCATTAAATGTCAACTCATCCTCAATAATTTCCCCAAAAAATTAATAAATAAAATAAAATCCATTTATAGTGAGGGAATTTTTTCTACTTTATTTTAAAACAAGACAATCACATACAGATTCACATAACCCAATCTCTGAGATCTCTGAGGTCCGGGTGTTTCTCTGATACGATGCCTAAAGTATGTGATCTGACTCCTTTCGAAAGTGAGGAGCAGCAGCTCTACGTTTATCTCCCTCTGCAAGATGACGCTCTTTATCCTGTCTTTGCGGTGAAGTCCAGCCACCCTAAGGAGGATGCTCATTTCAGTCAATCACATCCGAGATCTTGTTCTTTTGGTCAGGATCCACATCTTTCTACCATAGGACAAGCAGAACATTGATCATGAGGGTATCTAGATTAAACAAGCAGATAGTTGGAAGCAGCAATGTAAAGGTTGCCCGGGATTTTCTTTTTAAATAAAGACGTAAGTAATTGGAAAAAAAAACAAAACATTAAGCTATTTCATCAAGCACTAAAGAAGCCAATGAACAAAGATGATCAGGAGACCTGGCAACAAATCTATGGTTATATTTAGAGAAGGTAAGTCAAGCATGTCACTGTACTTGGCTTTTACTCATGTTAATTTGTTATTCTCATAAACTATTCTGATGTTATGTAACGGTGCTTTGGGCACTTTTTAACATGTAAAGTCTGCAGCTTCCATTATTTATGCCCTTTCAGAGCACAGATGTACGTGGGATATGCGCCTTCAGTGGATTGTGTTTGAAAATGGAGGAAACGTCCCGCATTCAGCAGAACAAAAGTGTGCCAAACTGCCATCAAAAGTGCCACTTTCAGAGACTTAAAGCCAGCTTACCGGTCACAGCATCCATTTTGCTGTAGCTCTGCACCATTAATAGCACTGCAGGGCTTAGCCTCTTTCCTTTTCTGCTGTCCACTGGAAACTGTGTTGACTTCAAAACATCTTTAGAAGTGAACTGGATTTTACACTTTTGCCACTTTAGTTTTATTCACACTGTACAGGAGTACAAGTTGTTTTCTTCTTTTTCTGACAGGCATAAGCCCTTACTGTGTTGCTGTCTTTACAGAACAATCACAGGCATTGAAGTGGTAGCACCATGCCTTAGCTCTGGTTCACTCTGTCTGAGTGGTACTGATACATTGCAGAAAAATAGGTGGAAAAATGAGAATGGAAAATTACCTCCAAAACCTTCAAATTCACCATAACCAAGTAGCTGGCTAACATTAAGCTTTAGAAATGGGTCCCTGTGCTGGAAAATCTATGGACTAAGTTTAAAATCTAACCATTTTAAATGAACTCATACAATTCTGCCAAGATTATTGGTCAAATATCCAGCATATATATATATATATATCTATATATATATATATATATA
>CAEFZY010058466.1:0-90512 GCA_903066815.1 Brachyrhaphis roseni
TCTATCTATCTATCTATCTATCTATCTATCTATCTATCTATCTATCTATCTATCTATCTATCTATCTATCTATCTATGTACTGAAGAACACCAACAAGTCCATCTCTGAAAGACTTTTCAAAAAAGAAGGTGTTAGAGAGAGAATAAGTTAAAGTACACATCTGACAGAGATGCAGAAACAAAATTAAAACAAGTTTGCACAGTTTTGTCCCCTAATAAATCAAATCACCATTCACTCAAGTGGATGTTGGTCTAGATATTTCCACACTTAGATTCTTTTATCAGCTATTTCTCAACAGCTCTGAACAGCATGGCTAAGCTAGAAATCTGTGCTGGGTTGCCAACCATCCGTCAGAATGCGAGCCGCTCCAGCCTACCATCAAGAGTTGTTCTGTCTCCAACCAGCAGCTATTCCTGTGTATAATCTGGCTCATACAGGGATCATCATGCCCTTAAATAAAAGGCATGTTGTTTGTGCTTTCTTAATTGCTCACTTTTACTGTCTGTAGTTGTTTTGGGATTAGACCAAAGGAACTGCAAGTCACAGCAGATTCACTGCATGATATATCTTTGAGCCTGAGCACACAAAGTTAAGTGTAGCCAAATATGACTACATAGGCTCTCGTTGATGTTGATTAAAATTTGACATAGTGTAAGTTACTTTTGGGTTTATTTCTGACCTAAAATTCTAAAAAAAAAACCCAAAAAACTTCATGAATTGCTTTTAACCTATGCAAGTGCACTGTGGACAAACCTACAAGAATAATAGAAAAATGTATTAAAGAGGAAGTGATTTTGGTTACAGTATTGCAGTATTATCACTTTAAGTGATGAGTGTGACTACATGACTCCCTTGACCTGCAAGACTTCATGCCAGAAGACCACAAGAACGTAAGACAGGATTCACATACCCATAAGGGAAATTTAGAATCACTACATGTGCAGCATGGTTTTGGGCTGCGGGGGGAAAACCCAAGTCCTGGCTGAAAATCCATGGGAAGGCCTCAGTTGAGATTAAACCTGAGACTTTCTAAATGTAAGGCAACACTAGAAATGGTTTCCCTATGGAGCAACATGAAATGAAATAAAATTACACCTTTAGTGCAAATTTAACAAAGTGTCCTTTGCTGTGTTCTCAAATATAGTTCTACACGCTTTTTATGTAAAATTTACTTATGGCAAAATGTTGAAACTTAAAAAGCAAATGTCAATAAATTAAAGAACCAAAAATCCTAAAAGCCTTTAAAAACAGATGGGTATTTTTTTTTCTACCAATAAAAAAAGACTCTTCAGAACCTTGCCTTTCTGAAACTACACGATCATATCCTGTTGATGACGTGTTCGGATATGCTAAGAATGACAGTCCATTGTTTTACAGAGAAAGGAAAATAATTTTTCTAAAAAACAGAAAAACAGAGCAAAGTTTGTGAAAACCAATAGTAGTCTCTCCATTCAAAACATTTTTGGCTCGAGGATTATGAAACAATATGAATATTGGCTTCAATGGAAGAAACAACTCATGACAGAGGGGCATAGATTAGACCCACTTCATGCGTTGACTATGACAATTCTAGCATTGAGGTGACCTTAGGACTTGCTTATAAATATATTCTGTTATGGTGTTTACCTTTTATGTGTTTCCACAATACGTAGTTTCAGCAGTAGATTATTTTTCTAAGTATTTTGATTTTTCTCTTCACCACAAAATACTTAGCATTACTTTGAAGTTACTTTTTATGCCCTTATGACATGCATGTCTACTTACTGTAGATGGAATTGTAGACTTTGAGACAAACAGCAGGGAAGCTATTTTTGAGCAGAAAAGTGAGACTTCCAGCTCCTTCCATTCACTATCTCTGTTTTGCATAAGAGCTACACAGCTCACTATTATGAAGTAGATTATCCTTTTTTTATATATATTGTTAGTAGAAATTGGAGGATTGATTCAATCCTGTACAGTGTAGAGTAATAATAAGTAGAACTGATAAAAAAATTAAATATCTACATCAATGTTGCCAAAATTTAGATTTTTGGATAACAATTTTTCTCACAAACAATTTATTACATGGTAAAACTGCAGGTCCACCATTGCCTGCTGCAGACTCATTTTCACTCTTCTTACAAATTCCTCTTCTTCTGACACGAAAATTAACACAAGTACTGACAGACACAAGGAACAGAAAATGGCAAATGGGTTAAAATGACAATGTGAGTGAATAAATGCTCTAATTCAATCAAAGTACTGTTAATATTTTGCATGCAAAAAGCTTTTACAACAATATTCTTGAAAACACATTTTGTGCAAAAACCCTCACAATTTGCCATATCTGAACATTTATTAGCCTAGAGACATTTATTTTAGATTAAACTGAGCTTCTACATTTCTGATAAGGCGGGTCACATTTTTCTCAGTTATCTTCAACAAAGCTGCAATACAAATAACATAGCAACTAAAGTTAAACATTTGCAGACTTGTCAAAGAAACACCTGGGGAGTCTGAGCCGTACTTTTAGCCAAATTTTAATAAACAAAATATCTGAGCTTATCAGAGCTGAAATGAGGTTTGCCTCAGATTGCTAGTTACGGAGAGGATTAGTTATTTAGCATGAGATGTTTTCAGACTTCTGTCACATCCCTTACCTTATTTGTTGTTTGGCAGCATTTCCTTTGTTGCTTCATATCATGTTGCTCCTGTAATGCATCCAACGGTCTGAGGTCAGAGATAGAAAGATGGCGAATGAGAGGAAACAGAGAAGCAGATGCTCTCTCAGGAGGAGGCTTCATCTACCCACCTCTTCTCCCCTCTTATCCCTCATATTTAATTTTAAGAGCATATGGACACTAAAGAAAGACTGCATGACCTCAGGACATGCTGGGGGGAATAAACAAAGACAAAGTGACAGAGGAAGAAACAGAAAGATGAGAGCAGCGAGGACAAAGTAAAGGAGGTATGAGAGGGAGGTTTTAAACATATTTTTTGGAAATGAAACTTGGACTGAGTGTGAGTGATGGAAAATAGCGAGCATAGCTTTGTCCGTAAGGCAGCAGGCAGTTGAGGCCGGGTGCGGTGAAGATATTCTCAACTCGGTTTGCACCCCTCCACTGGCCCAAATCCGTCTACTCATTCTCAAGTATCTGAGACTTATTTCCTTACCATATGCCTTGATTGAATGATAGAGCTCTGAGTTTTCAGTACTTAAGAAATCCCTGTGACCGTAATCTTTCAGAAAGTTAAATGTGACCTGATATAAGAGGATACAGCAAGATAAGTTGCATCGACTAAGATTTCTATCCATTCCACATATGTTTGACTTGCAAAGTAAAAAACAAACAAACAAAAAAAACTGCTGAGTATTTATCCAACTTCCCTCTCATACTCGATGTGCTACGAATCGTGCAAAATTCTTAAGTCATTCCCCAGTTTAAGCAGAGGAGACAGCAGAATTGTGTTTGAAGCGCAAATCATTTTAGAGGATGAGTCTAAATTGAGTTTGAAGTCTTTGATTGTGGTGAATTAAGGGCTACATGAGAATAAATCTAAAACTGAAATCATTATCTTTCATATCCACATATGCAGAGACATTTACAAATTCACATCCACATTCATGGATGGACCAGATCAATTCAGACTTAGGGGATTTTTTTTTGGCTGAAAACACCCCGAAAGCAGTTGCCTTAAAACTCTGTCCCTTTACATCATCATGATCACTGTAATGATGTAATGCGCTAACTACCTCCAATTTTTCTCCCTTGACTCAGAAAGATTGATGATGGTTGGGCAGATGATTCCCAAAGGAACTCGTCAGAACCCTTAAATAAAGTTGATATATCAAAGATTTGTTGTGGTTTTTATAAAATAAGTAATAAGATTGTGAAGATTATAGTGTGCCTCCAAAAAACATTCCTAATCTGTAATAAGATGTCATAATTTCAGGAAAGCAACTCAATCTAAACAGAATGTAATATATTAAACAGAATTTCTCATGCTAAACAAATCATCATCCACAAACAATGGTTCTCTCTAAGGCTTTTAATTCCAAGTATTCAACAAACTCATGCAATCAATCGTAGCTGAATACCTAACCCCAGACATCACAAATAAGACTTTGAGCCAGAGTAAAGTCCCAGCATGATTTAATGTGAACCAATGCATTAAATAGTGGTTTGAATGTTTCTTTATCTGTAAAGCTGAAACTTAACATCCGGCTGTCATGAGGAATCATCCTTTCGTATAATCAAATGATCACATGGTAAATCTGCCTGATCCTTGCGGTGATCTGTCTCAACACGAGCTTCAAAATCCGATCTCGGATTCACTAATAATTCATTTTTTACTTTTGCTGTGGTTCATCAGCTTTCTTAGAAATGGGGTGAGGGGTCTCCCACAGAGAGAAGCATGTTTTCAATAACAACGCTGCAGCGATTCGACAATCATCATGGTTGCCATTCGCCACATTTAAAATCAGCACATTCTTGGCACCACGCGTCAAGTCGAGGCAACTCGGAGGAACTGTACCTCTTGTGAAATGAACGTGTGCTTCTCCTGTAATATACTTGCCAAGGTCAAAATTTTAAAAAAAGTCTCAATGGACAAATAATACTTCGACTGACCTCAGGCAATCACTTGCAGTCCTGTTTTGTTGCGAGAGACAAAGAGCTTGATTTGTCATTTGGCCAGTGAAATGAGCTCATCAGTACCATATGAGGCAACATCTGGGGTGTAATGAGCAACGGCAAGAATGCTTTCAGAATGTCCTTCAACCTAAAGACAGTATAACCAACATAATTATTTTATTACAATTACTAATGAATAAAGGTGATATTCAATGCAAAATGCTATGGGAATCAATAATCAACAATATTTTTAATAAAAAAATATAACAAAGAAAACATGTACAGAGGGGAATTATTTTATTTTATTAAAATGCTTGACTGAACAACAGTGTCACCTAAAGAACAAAAAAAGCAAAATAATTAAACCGAACAATCTGTATACTACTTCAGTCATTTTCACAGCGTACACATATGAGAAATATTAAGGATCTCCTGAATTGCAAAGATGAATATAAAAAATCCAGCACATTTTCCAAATTATTGGGTCCTTTTTTCCCTATTAAATAGTAAACATTCATTGTGACCTGAACAATGAAGGAAGCAGAAAATGTTATTCCTGACTATCTTTTTTTTGTTTGATATGTTGAGATTTGTTGGTGGTGTCTCAGGAGGATGTTGTAGATAAAAATTTCTCCCCCATTTTATAAACATTGACAGGCAAGTGAACATCTACGTTTTGATTACATAAATGCATTAATGTATCTCCTATCACTACCTGAAACTTGGATTAAACGTCTATGTGGACCTGTATGAAAAGGGAAACGGTGGCTGGAGATTTTCCTTTATGCCATTCTGAACTTTTTAGCCCCGGATCTTATTACCCTGAATCCTTAATCTCTTCAGGGCTGTTTGCTGTGTTTAGTTTATGTAGGTTATGTGGAGTCAAAGGTGTTGCCTTGGGGCTTTGTTCAGAATGACTTCTTGTGGCCTCCAACCCTATTTAAACTTGGTCCACTATCACAGGGAGCTGATGCAGCTGGAGATTTTTTTCATAAATCTCTGGGCAAAAGTTTCACTGACATATTAAATCTTTTCACAACAGAATACACAATTGACATATTAAATCTTTGCTCACTGCTAAACCAGCCGTCTCATTGTCAAGCAATTTCCAGCATACCAAAATAAAAGCATTTCCTGTTTTAGTTGACAGTCTTTCTCAGTGACTGCCTTCAATGCCCAATGCTAATTTTTTCATTTGTTTGCAATATATAGTGTACTTTGTAACATGTTTACTCTTTAGACTTAACAAAAAATGTGTTGGATATGTATTTTGAAAATGTTTTGCTAAATGTGTAAATTAGCCCAAAACACAAAATGAGGAGAAAGTTGGTTTTTGTTCTCTTTTAAACAAATTTATTGTAATTTACATTTCTAATAGGGTGATGTTACACTTCATCAATTTTAAAAACAGTTTAAAGCAGCTCATACACAGTTTTTGCATGTAAATGTAAAAAAATTGAAAGATAATGGTTGGAATTAGGCATGCAAACAGTCCGGGGTTTGAAATCCTGACCCACTGCAGTATTCAGATGAGGCACTGAATTTCAATGTTACCAAGGAACTTGATTACTTGCATTTCATGCAAAAAACATTTTTTTGTTTATCATTTTGATGTTGTGACTTGTGGTGAAAGGCTTGAGACTTGACTTTTGAACAATTTTGGTGTGGTGTACTTGGCTTAGTGTATTGTCGATAACATTGAAAAAGTAATGAAATGCCCTGATATTGTTAATATGAATTATTAAATCTTCAGGCTACTTCTTCAGTCAGCAAACATTTCTACAGATTATATCAGAGCCATAACCTTGATAATTTTTTTTCCTTGTTGCAGTCTTTTGCTCACTGACTGCAAACCAAAAGCTTCTGGTTCCCCCATACCCTTTGAGATAAGCAAATGGATCTGTATTCATCCATATTCACTATTCTGTGTTTGTGTTTTGAGGTAAATAGTAATTCCAATATCTGCCATTATTTGAATGCTTCCCTTACCATTTTCATCATTGCAAGCTGCTGTGGCATCATTCAGTGATTTTAAATTACTGTTTTATAATTTGTATTGGAAAACATGGCTGTAAAGAGACACTTGGAAATATTTGGAGTCTCTGAATCTCTTAAGAAGTCATACTTAATGACTCATATTTGATTATTTTTTTGAAAACAAAGAGATTTGGGTCACGCCCACCAAAAACACAGAACACCGTAGAAGAAAGACAATGAAGGGTCTGTGACAGCACTGGCTGGAAATCTGTAAGTAATCCCCAGAACAGATTGTGTTCTTAAAGAAAATGGTATTTCAAACAGAAATACATTGAAACAATGAACTGTTGCCTTTTGTCAACACAGAAAAAAGGACAAAGTGGGCATGATTGCTAACAAAAACTACAGAAAGGTGGATATACATAAAGCAAAGACAGAACGGTTTTAATGGTTGAATACAAGTTGCAAAATAATTAAAAAAAAAAGATTTATTTTCCATCCATTTAACAATTATGCACCTAGAGATACATCTAAGGCTGTAATATTGTCCCAAGAAACACAGAGTTCTTTTTGTTGCAGACTTTAAGTGGCCCTGGAGGGTCTTTGCTTCCTCCTCTGCCTCTAAATGTATAAATAAGGTGCTGAAACTCGCAGTCACATTGGCCCAGGGAATATTTAATTTCTCCACAGCTGCAGACGCTAAATGTGAATTTCTCATCAATGTATGATCTAGAATAGATGTGATTGTTTTTGCAAATGATAAATAAATAGTTTAACATATTTTATTACATAAAGCAACATTGCAGTGCAGAGTTCAACTGACTCTATTTCCTTCAATCCAAAAGCAAAGCAATGCTTGTCTGACACCAGGTTGTTCCTGTCACTTTAAATCATTAAAGCAGGCTTTCTCAGCTGAAACAAAGTTTAAAATTGAAATTTAATTTCTTGGTTTTGTCATAAACTAAGAAAAAAAAAAACAAAACAGTTTCTTCGCTATTAAAAGCTGTGTGTGCAAACAGTAAGGCAGGTCTGTTTGCTGCAACCCAACTGCTGGGATGATGTGCATATGAGCCAACAAAATGAAATGAGCACAACTCTGAAATTCCAGAGATTGCATGTTGTTGACATAAATCATGGGGAAGATTACTTCCCAGCAAGAAAAATTATAGCACGAGGGATAAGAGGAGGCTCACAGTTAGACAAATAAAATGGTTTGGTTTAGATTATGCTCAAGCCTGAAGAGTTACATTTCCAGTTAATAGTGAGGTTAAGATTGAAAAAAAGAGGTGGCTAAGAAGTGTGTTTCTTGTAACTTGAACTTCCCTCACAGTAGAAAACTTCTCATTTTGAGCCGGGAATTAAACCTGGGTCACCGAAGGCCACTTCCACCTATTTACTGGTCCAACCAAGCAGCCTCACTTTCACCCACTATAGTACGTCGTGAAAAACGCATGTTTTTTTTTTCCTAATGTGATGGAAAACATTCAGCTGTCACCGTCCATGAAGGGGAATATATTTCTCTGATAAAACTTGTCGTCTTCATGCCGTGAGCACTTTGAGAGAGCGCCGAGGGATTTGAAAGTGGGGGAAAAAAAGTGAAAGGTTTCATTTAATGCTGAATAAGTCAACTCTATGGCTGCAAAAATATCCCCCATCTCAACGTTTTTTTTGGGTTTTTTTAGCTTTTCACTGAGCCTCTAGGTTACTAGCAGCTCTGACAAGATTCTTAATTGGATCCAGATATGAGCTGCCAAACTCCTCTCATTGGTTTATAGAGTGTTGATGTCAGAGATGCAGCGGAGGTAAAAGCTAAATCCATGCGGTTCAGTTTGCCTCCATCAATTTGGCCCAAGTTTATGTTATTTATTATTTTGTTCGCAATCTACATCACTTTTAATGGGGTTTAAAAAGTCATTTTGAACAGGAATAGTTGTTTATCCTTCTTGATTCATTGTTTTCACCAGAAAGTTCATAAAACTCTAATTAACTTGTCACCATTTGGTGTCTGGGCACTTTTAGCCTGAATGGAATCAATCAACGTTAAGTAATTACCTTTAGCTTTTTCCTTTTCATCAAGTCCTGTGACATGAAATATATTGACAGTCTGTGTCAGTATTTTACATTTTTGTCTTTTATTAGCATGCTAGATTATCTGGGGTTCGTGTCAAATAAAGTCTGCACTAAATAAAGCTTTTATAATGAAATTCTGCGAGCAAAATCATAACACTTTTAAAGAAGAGACACAACCAAGCTTTGTTACAGTATTAAGTGGCATGAAGACTAATAGGATCAGTTTTATTAGTGTTGCCTTACAGCCACAAGTGGTTTGGATTTTGGGGAGGTCAGGGGTCATCATACATCTTAATCAGTCTGTAATAAGTATCAGCATGAACTTTCACCCCCATCATCTGTAGACTGTTGCTCTAGATGCAGGGACTGAGTCCCCAAAGTTTATTTGTTTTCACATTAAGGTACACTTCTTTAAAGTTCCTCATAGGTGTTTCTGACATTATTGCATCTGGACTCTGTTGTCTTTGCACAGTTTTTGTTCACATCGCCACAACGGCCTTGCTGTTCATGAATCAAAAAATGAAGACCCAGAAGACTAATGAACTTAAAAATTGTGATTCCTTCACATTTATTGGTGACCTTAGTAGGGATGTGTGGAAAGGTTTTAATATGACACTGAATAATTTAAGTTTAATACTTTGATTTGGGTGGAAAAGGAAATGTTAATGAATATATGTTTTACATGAAATCATGTTTACCAAATTTGTTGATGTTAAAACTTCAGTTCTGCTCTCTCCAGCTCGTGAGTTTTATTTACAGACTGAGATTGAAATGGCATGAAAGAAGACTGGTTCTATATCTGTTGAACAATTTCTGAGTTGATTTGTTCATTGTTTTATATCATTATACTGCTGAAAAACAGATGATGACCTGTCTTTACTTTCCTTGAAGTTACCACCAAGTTTTTCCACCAGGTGCTAATTGCTGCTGCTGCTAATCTGGGGTAGGTGAGTGGTGGAGGCGTGGGACAGGGCTGCTCTGTGGGATAACAGGTCAGCTGGGGACAGCAGCTCCAAGGCGGAGCTTTGAGTAAATAGGTGGTGCTTTGTAGGAGCCAGCTTCTTTCACTATGACAGCAAGAATCGTAATAAAGTGGTTTGTTTTGGTACCTGCATGTCTTACCAAAGCTCAGACATGGATCTCACTGGATTATTTTCCACTGGTTGCCAAGGAACAAGAAATAAGGACAGATGTGGATTAATGATCTAAATTTATTTAAAGTGATCATAAAAATTCTGCAAAGGGGATATTTTAGCTGTAAATGAAATCCTTATCCCGCCTGTTTCAAGGCTTCAACCATGACCCAGAGAAGATACTGTGGTCTCTGAAAAGGATCAGCAGTGTTCCTCAGAGCAGATTTGTTATGATTTTAAGTTTCAGAAACAACCCGTTATTTCGTTTACATTCGGAAATGATTCATCAACGCAACACATCCTAGCAGATAAATAATCAAATTCTCAAAATCTAAATCCCTCCGAGCCCCAATCTTTGAAATATTAAGTCTTTCTCTCTATTTAAGATACAACAAATTATGTTTCCATGAGTTTTATTATTTTTTTTATTCAGATTTGTTCTGAAAATCAGTTTAAATGTAAAAATGTTGCATTAGAAGTTGTCTACAGAATTTGATACAATGCACTTCAGGCTTGAGGAGTAGGGTTACGGTTAGGAAACAATATTTACGGGAAACGTTGTTCATTCATGTGGGATTTTATCCACTCAGAATAATTTTACTAAAATGAAATGTGTAATTTTTTCCTCTAAATGTTTTAATGTGAAATGCAATTAAATATTTGAAAAGATTTGAAATCTTTTTAGCCATCTTTAGTAGGGGTGCTGTGGATTAGGGGCACTGTATGCAAAATTTGATCATTTTTTGAGACTGTGGCTGCATCAGACAAAGAAGACCAAGCAAACCTGACACCCTCAGGAAAGACTAAATGGACAGACCCCCCACATGTCTGTGTGCTCAGTAAATGTGATTAGGGATCAATTAGGAGGGGGACATTTTGACACATGTCTTGTATTTGGAGTGAGAAGACTCAGATATCGGCTGTAGAAAGGGTGGTAATTGTGTGAAGGATATTTGATACATTGCTGATCTAACCTCTGCAAGGTGCCTTTAAGTTTATGGTTGGTCTCGATTCGTGATTTCGAGCTGAATTTATCCCCTCTTTAACAGTGATTTTCCTTTAAAAAGCGCTGTCAACACAACCGGAGGAAAACTGAAGTTTTTCACTTTAACATCGTTTCTCAAGCTATTAAAAACAGAGAAAGATCCAGGCTTTCATTTTCCTTTGGAGTCCTTCCAGAACATAACACATGTTGGTGAGAAAGTACACTTACAGCACTGCCATGACCTCACATTTCTACATACGTACATAAAGTCAGTAATGTGTCCAGGTTTCCGACGTCACTGCATAGCTCTATGAAACCGCTAAAGCAGAGCGGAGCGTCTTGTTTTTGTAAACACTCCTCTAGAAACCACCCCGATCAGAATGTGGCTCGGCGGCTGCTGCCAGCATTAATATGCGGTTAATGACATGGCTTGGCGAGGTGCCCTGCTCTATTGATCGAGTGTGGATTCTTCCAGTCCACTTTCCCACCCGAAAGTAAAAAAAAAGAAAAAAGAAAGCTCCGTACTGTTTGTAGTTTTCCTTCTCAGCCGTAGGGCTCCTCAAGCAGAAAGCGGATGGTTCAGATCATCAGATTTGCATCAGATTTACATACTTTAGTCATCTGCAGGGGAAAGGTCCCTGCTTCTTCGCTGAGAAAGCTGCTTCAGTTTGTCGACGCGTTTATCAAAAATATTCAGCATGCTCTCTAGTATCTGCCTCGCAGCTTAGAAGAATACCAAAATCAACATCAACAACGCAATCTGTTTACTGCTCACACTGTGTGCCTGGATGAAGCCACTTCTCTTTGATTAATGATAGATACGTCTGACGACATCTGGAAGAGATTGACACAAATTGATTTAAACACTCAGCAGAAGAAACAGGGTCAACCAAGAAAGAGCTTTAATATATAAATAATATACATCTGGATTTGCTGTCTTAGTGATTCAGTTTACAGAACCATCTATCTGGCTCTGTTTGTCTGTGGCTCTCTCCGTCCCTGGGATGGACTCCAGGTGTGTTGTAACACTGTGGATAATCTGGGGGGATCCAGGGCTCCGGTGCCAGAACGCTGTGGTTCCTTATTATAAGTGTTTTCTTATGAACAGCTGGTTTAAACGAGCTGGAGCCAACTCCTGTCCCCAAACTCAAAGAATGAAATACTATTGCTCAAAAATCTGCCTTAATTGCTATTGTGTGCTCTCAAAAACTCAGACTGACTGAGCAAGCATATATGCATGATCTGCATAATCTACATTGACTGTGACTTATCAGACTGAAAAATAAATATTTTTGGGGTGTTTTTTTTCTATAGATGTCATAAGTGTAACCCAAACTTTTGTGACAAAAACAAAAACAAAAAGACAATACTCAATCAATTAAAAACGTTTTTGTGTCTAATATAAACCCTTTGCAATTCAAGTAAGAAACAAGCAAACATCACTTGATAAAAAATACATAAAAGTTTGAAAAGCTGTTATAAACTGATTGCATGTGTTCTCAACTTGAAACAAAAACTTTAAATCATACATTGATTAAATATCAGTCAGAAGAAGGGTACAAATAATCTGCAAGTCTGTATTTATAACACAGTGAAGGGAAAACAGTCATAAATAATTGGAGTAAAACATGGCAATAAGTGAATATTTATTGACAAAAATTAGGGAAAAAGTTAAACTGTTCATGGATCCTGCAAGTTAGTTGGTTTCCCTGTTGACTGTTAAAAAGAGACACAGGTTCATGACAAAAAATAAAAACAGTGTCACATACTTTCATAAAGGCTAAAATGCAAGTGATTCCACATTGTTGACTAAAAACCCAGCTGAGCTCAGTTCAGGGTCTTTTAGAGAAAAATATAATAATTAAAGAGTCCCTAAACATACTGCTGTACAAGAGACTGTAAAATAAACCAGAACAAGATTACTAACATTTATTCATACTGACCACTCAAAGAACTTTACACTGCAGACACATTGATACACAAATTGGTAGGAAACTTGAGATTAACTGCGTTGCCCCGGGGCACATCAGCATGTGGCAGGAGGAACCTGCGATTGAACCTACAACATCTCAATTGAAATATTCGACCTCGGAGCCACTGTCACCCTTAATTCTAAAATACATAAAATCTTTAGACACAACTGTAGTAAACTACTTTTTATCTGTTTGTGTCTTTCTTTTTACAGGGATTTAAAAAGCAAATCTCCTCAGTGGTCCATTAAATATAAAGCTGATGTTTGTAATTTAATTCACAGTTTTAAATCACAAGAAAAAAAGAAAGAAAAAATGACCGAAGATGTAACTGGAAAGGAGACTTATTGTAATTCCAAAAATGTCCAAATATTCCTTATCCCTAGACCTGAAGATTTTCTTGAGGAGGCCCTCACACACTTGTAAATTGATCTTGTAATCTGGGATGTTTTTACAGGTGGAAATGAAACAAAAAGCCAAATACTTAAGGGGTTAAAGTGTTGACATTAATAAAGTCTACAAGAATAAGAAACAGGAAAAAAAAAAATCTCTCTCCTGAGTCCGGCTTCTATGTCAACCAGGCAGTCATGTGATCTGCAGGGTCGTCATGAGCAAAACCATTGCAAACTGTACAAACAGTCTCTCAAATTACAAAAGGAAGAGCATAATTCTTTTTTTTTTTCTTTGGAATTCCCAAAAAGATTTATAAAAACACCAAAATGATGAAAACCAAAAACACAGGGGAGGGCCTATAAAGTCCAACGTCTTTTCACACACATTATTCACAAAGAACCTAAAACTGAGCAGCGGTTGAATAATGGTACATGATTACACAGGTCTGTAGGAAGTGGAGGAAAATAAACTTTAGGTGTTGTTTGATGCAATATAGAAATGTCTATATCATTATTAAAAGGCTGCCAAGCCATTAAAAACACAAACACGGCATTAAATCCATGTTTTAGGATCCTTGTGTGCATCATTTTTTTTAATGATGTTCTTTATTTCATAGCAATAAAGTACTATGATCACGGGGCAAAAAGTGTCCTTCACTTTTGACTTTGTTTCATTACCTCTGCACTTCTTCAAGAGCCTGAGTCACCAAAAAATACTTTTCTTCTTGATTTCCTTACCTTCTTACACTCCCTCCATCCTGCCTTACCTCACCTTGTTATCACTCTATCCAGTCCTATTTCACTTAAGCCGACTTTTTCCTTCTCTCACATATTGTTTTTATTTTTTCAGCCTCTATGTTCTCAGCTCCTTCACATTCTCCTCTCTCATTTTTTTCCTTTTTCTTTTTGTGTATGTGTGTGTGTGGGGGGGGTGTGCAGGTGTGCGTGTGTGTGTGTACGGTCTGTAACGAGTACCGTAATATTTACCTCACAGCTAAAATATTGACAAACATGATGTGAATCCGTCCACAGAGGGCTATAAAAGAGACCGAGAAGCCAAATTGGTCCGAGCTCGGTCTGGCTCAAATTTTTTTAGGCAGAGCAGTGACATCTCTTAGCTTTCCCTCTGCACTGACATGCACACCCCCCCCCACACACACACACACCCCCACGCACACACACACACCCCCACGCACGCACACAAGCACACAGGCATGCATGAAGGTTGATAGTCCTGTTACAGTCCAGCTGCGTCCCATCCGAGGCCCCTTCTCCGCTGCCAAAAGATGAGGACACAGATGATGAAGTTGTGCTCGACAACATGCCAGTGTTGGTCCCATGATGACATCACAGGCTGATGTCAAGCAGCTGGGTGTGGTGAGCACACAGCCAGCTGAGAGGGGTACGTGTGTGTGCACTTGTGCATGTGCGTGCGTGTGCATGTGTATTTTAGGGCAGGGTGAAAGAATGTGGTGTCCTCCGGGGTTTTCCGCAGTCAGAGTTTTGGATGGACGTGCATTATTACGTCCATACTCGAGGAGGATAAGACCAAGGATGTAAGAGAGAAAAAAGGGAGAAAAGAAGGGGGAAAAAAGAATGATTCAGATTAGTGGTTTGGAGTTGGAAATGGTCGATCGAAACCAGGTCTGTGCAGGAAGATAAGACAAGCAGCCAGTCATGAGAGAGTATATGTATAAACAAATTGATACTTCAGTATAGTTATTATTTGTTTACATTTGGTTAATATCAGTTAATTTGTTCACTGTATTTGTTGCACCATTAAGATGTGGAAAAATTCAATATCACCCAAAAATCTTAGGGTTGACGCTATCTCAGCTAGCAATTTTGGTTTTGCAAGGTTGAAGTAAAAGTGCAGGAATAAAATGCAAGGCTCTGAATGAGGACAATGAAGCTTTTCTGAGTTCTTTTCTTCAACTAAACCTCTTCTGGAACAACTCTGAGTGTGACCATGATGCTGTAGTCTATTTCAAACACAAGTTTAATACGGAAGCCCAGACTTTTGCATTTGAAGTGAGTCACAGTGAGCACGCTGCACAGCCCACTTTCTGAAAGCACGTTAAACTTTCTCTAATTACAGGTGCACCTATAAACAAGCAGTCATACACTAAACATGTGGTTATCAAAACAGAAAAAATACAAATCAGATACTTGAAAAATACAAAATGCAAACTCCCAAATTTTATCACAAGCCACGATAAGAAACCACTTCACTTCTTCATCAGCTATTTTGACAAGACGACCCCACAATCAATCCCACAGCAACGCTATGCAAATGTTGTGTACACACCATTAGTGAGCATTCCCAAATGGTTCCAAACTGAATTAACCGTTTGGGTTAATTCAGTTAACCCAAATTAATCTGAATTAATCAGAAAACAGCTTGAACCGCAGTCAGTTAGAGCTGCTTGAAGCTGGCTTGCTGAGGTGAGTGAATCTTATCAGCGCATACAGGGTGTCTGCACAGTGTAGCATGAGTTTAAGTGGCGTTATTACTTTTGGGTTTGGGTCCCTGCAGTAAAATTGAAGTGAAATTTGTGTAAATTATGTTTCAGTCGCTCCCATGTGTGATACAAATGACTTCTAAATTTGTGAAATACATACAAAAATCTACTTCACTCTAGATCAACGATATTTGTCGCAGTGTAAGATGCAAAGAATGGTGATTCTGGGGAATCACAGCCATGTATCTGTTTTCTCTCTTTAAAGTGTAGCCATCAGACTTTACTTTCGCAATAGAATATCAATATCTGTCCAAAGTTTTATGATAGAAAAATGTGAGAACATTTTAGAAAGTAAAGTTAAACCCAGCAAACTATACAACAGCGTTAACTCTACTGATATAATATTGACATAATTTAAGAATGGAAAAACAATAAACTAATCTTGGACACTTCCCATCATAAACACCAGAGGAGCAGGTTTCCCATTAAACGTTCTGCTCGTGTCTTGTCAAGTCACTGCAAATTATTGGACTTTGTTTGGCCTCCTTGTGGAAGCAAATTGCAAGACAGAACTCCCACGCAGTCCACACTAGATAAGAGCATATCAGCAGCTGAAATTGTTCGTAATTTTATGTTGTGATAGCACTGAAAAAAACAACAACTTAGCTTTATGGCACTGACTGCATGCAAAAATAAAATATAGCACAGAATATGCATTATGTGAGAATAGCATCAGGTAGACAAGCGCTTTTTGTCAAAGCAGAGAAAAGGACAAAGAGCCTTTATCAGATAACAAGCTACCAATGAGTCATATGTGGGGGGGAAGTAGGACACTCCAAGAATGAGAGTGGGATGTTACCAAAGATTTAAACACAAATCATGATCTCACCTGAGTATTTGCACATTCTGTAATACAAAGTGTGGCCATTAGACAGTCAAATCCTGGACCGACATGTGTCCATTGTAGAGCCAACAGAGACACATCACACCGAAGGCCAGTTAGGAATCGTTTAGTCACCTTTTCTGTGAGGGTATAGTGCTACTTCTGTCTGAATAAATATTTTTAGGACTAGATGTTAGTCTTCTTCAGTGAAGGTCACCACTTACGTTCGCTGTATAAAGGAATGCAAAGACTTACCAGGTTTGAACGAAGGCTGTAAATAAAAGAGCAACAAGCTCAACATCGTGTGAAAAACATTTGCAGATTGGCTCATGTTATATCTTAATCCGTGTAACTGCTTAGCTGATCTTATGCGGTGACTGTGTGTTGTATAACTTTTTAACAGTTTGTTTTGCTGCTATGACACAACTTCAAATATGGTCCCCACAAACCCAGAAGGTTAGTTTATAGACATGCAATTTACTTTTATAAGCCCAGCTTTAGTAACTAAGAGTCAGAGATTAAAAAACAAAAAAAAAACAACAAAAAAAAGCTGACTGTGTTTGAGAAACTCTGCATCACAGAGAATTAAAAGAGCATGGGAGAACCTGGAAAACGCAGCTCAGGAATGCGTCTTTGTAGTTATTGTAGTTATTTTCTCAGTTTCCCATTCTGTCACAGTTAACGCTGAAACTGATATGTTTCGGTAAACGTGTAGATTTCCTGAAACAGTGCACTCTGTTGTTATTTGGACAGTGATATGGCTCTCATTGTGTTGGCTCCTGTCCTGTGCTGAAGACATGAAATGAAACAATGACTGTGAGGTTGTTGGAAATGTTGACTTTCAGTGTTAATATTGTTTGGGGAGTTCACATCCCTTCTGCAGGAACAATGTATGAATATTTGCACACTTGAGCCTGGTTATTTTTTTATCTTAGATTCTAAGTCATTTCAAATGAAAACATATGCAGGCCAAATATATTAACATCATTCCAATAGAAAGATACCTTAGTTTTGTGCAAACATGGTAAAATTTAAAGCAACATGTGAGCAGTTGACACTTGCAGACTTGTTTTTGTCCTGCATGATTTGTTGAACTTTCATACTATTCTCATTTTCTACTACTTACACGTGCCTCCAACTATGTGTTTCTGTATTTCTGGATTCATTTTCACAAAAGCTTTTTTTTTAAAAAAAATAGTAACACTACTAATAAGTTACTAATATTTAAGCATTTGTGTGTGATATGAATTCTACTAATACTATTCCTACCAAACCGCACGCTATTCCCATCTGAATGATAGCTTCATTAGGATCTTATTTTTATTTTATGTCATTTTTTTTTATTATTTTATTTTTTATTTTATTTCAAACATAATAGAAGCATAAATTCACACACATGACCAATGAATGCAAAAGCCATATTTTTGTACCACAATAATCGTAACATGCTCGAAAAGGAGTAGGAAGAAGTAAGAAACTTGTGAACTCCTACCCCATAAATTCATATTGATGCTCTGCTTAACAGTGTGCATGTTAACTCCTATGGGAGTTCAACTACCGCATAGGTGTGTAGGGAGTGACTCCCACAGGAGTTCACCTACCCCATACGTGGGTAGGGAGTGACTCCCTAAGGGGTTCACTCCCTAAGGAGTGAACCCCTCCCTTAGGGTTCACTCCCTAAGGGAGTGAACCCCTTAGGGAGTTCATTCCTAAGGGAGTGAACTCACCTAAGAGGTAGGTGAACTCCCTACCTATGCTCTGCTTAACATGCACACTGTTAAGCAGAGCATCAAGCTGAGGGACTGCTTCATAGCTCCCTGTGGAGGAAGGTAAAGACTAGGTTGGTGACAAGGAGACCTTCCAGCTTCTCAAAGTTTAGCTTCCTGCTGAAAACACACTGTCCTCAGTTTCTGATACTTATCTTACACTATTCAGTTATCATTTCAGATTTGACTCTCATTGTCCAATGAGGAAAAAGTTCTCAGTTGAATATGATTAGGTTGAAATCTAAAACTGCCAGCGGTAAAAACTGTACTTGATAGAGCATTCTTCTTTCATTTCCAATAGGGAACATAGAAAATCCAAGTTGTGAATAAAAAAAGAGTGACCCACTGCACATACCTGTACCTTCTTCAACAAGATCACACCTCTAAGGCTGATTAACCAGAATTTAAAACTTTCAAAAATGATATCTGCTATTGTGAAAATTTATGTAAATAAAAAATATATTAGAAGTACACTTAAAAAGTGTTGCTGATGAGGTTTTACCATCTGTGTGCCATGGCAAAGGGTATGGGGGGGAGGGGGGAGTGTCACCATGTTACACTGACAGCCAAGACAGACAGGTAGTGAGGTCTGCTGTGCTTGTCTGCCTGCCAGCAGGGTGTGGGTCCTCTTCCTCTGCCAACTTCATGTCAAACCTCTGGCACAGTGCTCCAAGTTTTCTGTTGGGTGGGGAGATTCTGTGTCGTCTGGCTAAGAAGTGCCCCGTCACCACAGAAAAATTAAGGAGGGGTTAAGAGAGTTGGCATGGCTGCCACCTAAACTGTGTTTGAAAAGCATCAGGAGGTGTGCAGATATCTCAGAAGTACTCCGTGTTTGTATTCGTGTGTGCAGGCAGGCTAATGGGTGTGTGTGTGCATTCCTTCTTGTGTGTTTCCCTCCAGCTGACAGCAGCTTCCTGTTGTAGTAATTGTCTTTTTATAGCTAGACTGTGGCGCCCCTTGGCCTAGACAAGTACTTTTCAATCACCTGAAGACGAAGGAGTGCAGTGAACAGCAGCAAAGGAAAGTGAAAGTAGGATAGCAAAGACAGAAAGTCTAAAAATGCCACATGCTCCTGTCATGGCCCAATTAAAAAAATGGGTAAATTAATTCCAACTCGTGCTGCTACATAAGTTTTGCTTTGCTTAGTGTGTGTTGAACTGCACTTATTTGACATGTGGCCCTCCTAACGGGAGCCCAGTATTGTTACAGAACAGAATAGTAGCAAGATTAGACCTGGCTTGGCTTTGTGCATGCAGTAACTCCACCTCTGTGGCATTCATAACACAGGCCTGGGTCACAGGGAAAGGATGAAATAAAGCAACGACAGCACTCTTATCCAGCACTCCCCTCCCTT
The DNA here is from genome assembly GCA_903066815.1 of Brachyrhaphis roseni. Lineage (NCBI taxonomy): Eukaryota > Metazoa > Chordata > Actinopteri > Cyprinodontiformes > Poeciliidae > Brachyrhaphis > Brachyrhaphis roseni. The sequence goes on from CAEFZY010058466.1 coordinate 19,607, forward strand.
CTCCCTTCCTTCCTGCGAAATCAGATCTGAGCGCAGGCCTGTCTCTCCACCTAGCCCCCCGAGAGAGAACAGGAGGAGGGGGGTGGTCTATCTGTTCTCAACGCTTCCTCTGCAGCCTCACCAACATGGGTAGTGGTGGGCTTGTTGCATAATGATGGTCTGATAGCACAATGTTGTGAAGTCATCGACCTTTGGCTGATATAGTGCCTGCGTGCCTCTGTCTAGAAAGGCCTGTTGCTTGTTCCTCTTGAGCTCATGCTGTGATGTTGAGGAAGCAGGTCTAAGTGTTGCGTTACGTCATGTCAGGATTCAATCTTGGCCTTCTTAAGACATTTATAAATGTGTCACAAAGCTTATTTTAAGCATATTGAAGTATTAGCTGTGTGCGTTTGGCCTTGTCAGGAGCATAACGCTTCCTTAGACTATTTAGATCTGACTCAAATGAACAAATATTACATTATGACACCTCCCTCTTTATCCAGTTTTAGATTGGTGCCTGTAATCTCTGATCATATAAAACTGTCTTTGTGCTTATCAATCAAAGGATCAGTCAACTCAAACAGGAAATGTCTTTTTAATGACCATGCTGCCCTTGTACCGTAACGCAATGCCAGCCAATTAGCTACCAATACTTACGTCCTTATGTGTGTTTATGAAATGGACCTTAGCTTTGAACACATTTATGAGTTTTGTTTAGACAGCGAAGGGGACAAAGTCACAAAAGTGCTCATTTAGAGGCTCCTGAAGGGAGTGCATTTCGTGGCTCTATCTGATCTAACTGTGAGTGAAGCCTAGATTCTGTGGTCAACGTCAACATTTCCTATTGCAGAAATTAGAACGTTTCACACTGCAGCTGGACACCAAATTGAGTGGAGACAAAGTGGCGCTCTGAAATACTGATAAACATCAAAATGCACCCTTCAGTGACAAGAAGCGTCTCTGTCTCTCACACTTGTGGTTCTGGGGCTTAATAGGACACATTTCACGAAGAGGCCGAAATAGCATCCATTAGGAGGAATTCATGGAAAAATGTTATTTAGAAACGGAATTACAAAACTGTGAATCTCTTTTGCCTGTATGTGATGTCTTAAAAGGTACAGTTCAGATTTTTTTGAGGGAGGACAGGTTATGACATAGAAGTAGCGTACTTGCAGTCAGCAACTCCTAAATGAGCTGAGGTGCAGTCATGATTGGAAACAGCCATTTATAGCAATGTGGTATTAATTTGAATTAAACTATGAAAGTTTTCAGATTAAAGTTGTCTTGAGGCTGCAAAAATTTCTTTGGCCCTTTGACCCAACAGTGTAAACTTTCTCTTCATATCCAGGCAGCAGCATTATCAAATCTATTTGTCGATTTGAATTATCATGAGGTTCTGAGTTTGAGACAGGCTGCTTTCACTCCTTTTTTGTGCCAGTCAGTCTCAGCTATGTAGGTCTACATTTAATCTCCCAACTACTTATACCTGTCAAAAATAATTGCTTTTAATCCAAATACCTACTAGATACAGCATTGATGTCTGGAAACCATGTAGACATTGTTCAGATGCATTTGCATTGAAAAGAAGTTCTCACTGCAAAGGGAACATTAAGGCTTTCAGACTTAAAAAGGCTGCTGGTTCTAATTTTTTTATTATTATTTATTTATTTATAATTTCCCACAATTAAGCAACCAAGACAGACAAAAAAAAGAAAAAAAAAAAACAATACAACAAAAACAAAACAAAAATCATAGTCCACATGTGGATTTTCTACAGGTATTTCACTGTCTAACAACACCGGTAGTAAATTAGGTGTAAGTGCTTTTTTATCTCTTTGTTGGACCTTTTCAGGGCTGCAGGGAAGAAAGTGCCTGCCCCCTAAGCAGGTTGCAAGCAAGCAAGTTACAGCAGGTTGAGAAACTGGCTGCAGCTTAGTAACATTACAGTATAAAAAGACTGTAGTGGATTTGCTGTTTAATGTTGGAAGAGCCGGACTGTGTGGGCAAGAGTAAAAAATACTGAACAAGTGGTTAAATATTTCAGATATGACTAGGGTTTGCTCCTTATCAATAAAATATCCAGTGAACTTTGAGAAATGGGTAATAAAAACTAAGTAGCAAACCTGAATGAAAATGTTTTGGTACTGTATTAAGAACCTACACAATCTTTTAACATTGTTGAAAAACTTAAGGCAACACTTAGTTTCTGAATCTCCTGACACACATTAAATATTTACCAGAGCACTTTATTCTGTGGTTAAATGACTTAAATGATGATTATATTTTAGAAACAGTGAACACAATAGCCTTTGAATAAAGGAGTACAAAACAAATATTTCATATTAATGCACAATACATTGGCTAGCAACCATATGTAGCGAGGGTACTTAAGAAGATAGCACCACTTCTGTCAGGCCTAGCATTTAAATACATACAAAATCTACTTTTAACAGGCTCTAAACTGAGTTAAGACTAACTTGACATGTACAAACACCACACATGTCATCATGTTATTCATCAAAGAACAAATAATATTTTCGGGACTGCAGATACCGGACTTGCTAAATCTGCTGTTTACGGCAATATTGTAGGTGCGTTGAAATGCATTACCCCACTCAAATGAAATCAGTTAAGAAGCCAAGTTTGAGAAAAAGTAAGAATAACCCCAAAACAACATTCACAGAGGACATGCTGGAGCAAATGGTACATAAACTGATACAGATATACAGGCTGTTGTTTTATTGGTGTGTTTTTCAGTTAAAGTCTCTTATGGCTAATGCTAAAAACAAATGTAAGAAGTACTTCACCAGTAACAGTTTTTACTGAAAAGAGCAGTCAAGAACAGTATTTGATTTATGAAAGTGAATAATTGCAAGTAAATAATATTTTTTACTGGACATTATAAGAAATTATAATTACTTAAGCAACTTAATATTTTGACAACTCCGTTTTACGTATGGCTGTTTTTCTGTCTCGTCACTGTCACCAGCATGTTAACAGTTTGAGATAAACGACTGCTCCTATCTGTGGGCAGAGGGCGTGTATACTGAGCTCAGCACGCACATTATCATGGAGTGGATATTTACCCCTTGGCCCAGTGCCCTAGCTTCTCATTCACAATCCCACGACATTTATCTGGCATCTCAGTTGAGGACGGTTCCACGTGTTGCCCAACGGCAGAGCAACTTTTTCAAAATTCCCTTGAGTTTTCTTGTACATGTCCGGTGATTTTGATATAGACAAGCGGACAAATTTCGAAGCTGTTGTTTTTAGTGTTTAATATGGCATAATTTAGGTAACACCTTCATAATGCTTTAACGGGTGACATAATACCACAGAGACTCCGAGCTCAATGGAAAACCACTTCCAAAGTGATCTTTCTCTGACCCATAGTTCTGACCCACACCTGCTGCTTTTCTTCATGTACTTTCTCACATGCTCTCCCTCTTATGCCTTCACTTTCTTTGGCAGCCTGTCAACATCTTTGCAGGATTTTTATTTTTATTTTTACTACTTTAGTGTCGAGCTTCGGAGTTCAGTCTCACACTAAACGTGCACTGCGCATAAAGAGGAACAGTGACACAAAACTGCTGCACATTTCCACGGACATAAGACAATAATGACATAATCACCATATGCAATCATCGAAGACTTGTTGCTCTAATGAGTTGTTCTCTATTTTTCATTCCCACCACCGTGACAGAAAAAAAATAAAAATAAATAGAACAGCAACGACAACGCTGAAGGCAATTGTAAATAGAAAGAGTAATGGAATACTACTCCATGGTCTGTAGCAACTGCTTACGCACATATCAAAATGAGTCACTGGGAAGGGAGGGCCTTCCCCGTCTTCTTTACTACATTGTGGTGAAGTATTTAAATAGTGAAGAGAAAAAAAAAACTGGTTTGACGGACAGTTGCACAATCTGAATTCTTCTACAGGGAGAGTGTTGCTGGATTGGCACATGAGCAGTATGCATCTGCAACCACTGCATGGGGGGAGAAAACAGAAACAGCAAATAAAGAAGGAGGAGGAAAAAAAGATAATTGCAGGGACTGATAGAGATTCACAAGCAGGAGACCATTAATCCTACAAATTGATAGGTTCTCTCAGTGCTTACTCTATGTAGAATGCATCAATAGCCTCAGTGTAGAAAAAAAATCAGCCATATTATTCAGGTTTTGAGCAATATGTTCAATGTAAACTATGGCAACAACCCATGTAACTAACTGATTTGTTGTTCTTTGTACAATGTCACAAAAACTGGGAGAATCAATCAGCTTCATTTTTTTTTCTATACTATGTACCAATAAACAATATCGAAAAAGTCTGAAGGAGTAAATTATTTTCCTTAACCATTGAGCCATCTTATTGAATATTTTAAAGATGAAGAAACTAGATTTTCATATCATAAAAGTAGATCTATTTTGGGGATCACAATGTTGACCCTTTGATTGGAAATAAAATACTTTCATTGGAACTTACTTATGGAATCATAATTGCCTATTAGTGATTTCACTCATATATTTTAATGGCTAATTAAATAAGAAAAATAAACAAAACAATTCAAACTAGTTAAAGAGAAAATTTCAGCCACAGTCAAGAATTATAATTAGCTGATTAAAGGTTGAACTTTATCTTTCTCTGTGCCTCTGAAAATTAAACTCAAGGTTCATTACTTTCAGTTCTTTTCCCCTAATCTAATTAGCATAATGAGAAGTTTGGAGGAGAGAAAAGAAGTATTGAGAAGCATGAAAGTCTTTGATGTGCAGCAGCTTTTCATGCCAGAAAATAGCCTCAGAAAAACTGGTAAGGCATGGATTACTTTCGAGTCTTCTTGTGTCAGCTCTCGATGAGCCGACCTAGGTCCATTGTCCTGAGGTTCCGAGTGTCTGGTTTTTCATCTCAGAGGACAAATGAATCTCAGCACCACATCTGCTCAATCAGAGCTTCTCCAGGAAAACCCCGGCTGTTCTCATCTAGCGCAGGTGTTGGATGTTCGATGGTTCCTCTCTTTGAATTTCCGTACCAAGTTGGGAACAGTACCTAAATTGATGTTTTAGAATAAACTTAGTTTTATCTCTACTGAAAGTGTGTGAGGGTAACAAAATGCTTTGGATTGATGGCGAGCAGAAAATTTACGCAACTAAAATTTGAAACAAGGTAATTGGGGTTGGCTGTTGGTTACAAATTGGGTTGGACTTTCCTGGTTCTGGTTCTGCGTGTTCTCAGTCTGTCCAGACTCTTCCCGGTGATTCAGCATTAGTCAGCACACTGAAGTCACACCCCACCTAAGGGATTTAGAAAATGCTCCATGACGTATTAGATAAAATGTCAAAAAATAGATTCTAGTTCTTATCCAAACGTCTTTTTATTATTATTTTTTTTATTTTATTTTGACTAAATTCCACATATAAATGGTTTACTTCCATTTAATGTGCAACATAAACACTTAAATTGCATGTAGACATAATATCTATAGATATTTTCCCTGCTCTAAAGTTCATTTGTTTAGTCGGGGTATTTTAGAGACATTGTCTGACGACAATTTTCTTTTAACAAAGCTGTTGATAGAGTTATAACCTAGAAGTGATTATGCTTATTACACATGCATTTTCTCAAATTACTTTTTAAAAGGTTTACTACATGACTAAAAGGGAATTAGAATCACTTTGATATTTATTGAATAAATAGTCAGTTTTATAGATTTATTATAACTATCCATCTGGGAAGAAAAATAAATCCATGTACTGTTTATTGGAATGAAAGCAAAAAAAATCCTGTTGTGTTAAAAAATACTGGTGAGACTGTGGTTTACAACAATTCAAACCCATGTTATAAATAGTTTTGACTCTTTAGCCGGTCAAGAATGTGTGCGTTCTCTCACATTTCGATTTAACAGCATAAAATATAACCATTCATCAAATCCACTTCAACATTATGTGCTCATTTCTTGGCGACGATGCAAAGGGTGTCTGGGAATTTGCAAAATCAAGTATTACCAAGTTTGGCTAAAGTCCTTTAAGTGCAACTTTTACTATTTTTGTGAGTGGTTTCATTGACAGTTGTTGTCCAATGTGGTTTACTTGTTACTGGTTGTAGCAAAAGTTTTGGGCCATAAGCTATGAAAATGAATGAGAATGAGAAAGGTTTGTGAATGACTCAGCAATGAAAATAAATAGAAGTAGTAGTGAAGAGGAGCAAGATGGATTGGACAGATTACATCCTGCAAACAATATATCCTGCAAAGCTGCTGCATCCGTTCCTTTCAGCCAACACTATTAGGAAGAAGCAAGAAAAATACTTTTATATTCCTTGAGGTGATTCCCATCTTTGTTAAACAGGACTGAAACTGACACTATAATCTTCCAAAGGAATATAACACACTGATCTTCTATTCACGTCTCTTTTGGACACAAAAAAAACATACAAAGAGCGAGGAAATGGCGATAGTCATAGCTCTTGGGAATGTGTGAGCACACAAACCATTAAGTCCAATTGCAACTCATTTGCAGCAGGTACATAAACTGCTGATTGTGCTTATGCACTTGTTTGCATTACAGGCAGGAAAGAGACCTTCACCTATTTAAGAAAAAAATATATACCTGATCTTAAAACGGAAAAATTATTTCTTTTCTCGGAGTGTCTCAATGTGGTGGGACTCAGGCCTCCAAGACAAGCAAAAAGTTGTAATTTTCCTTGAGCACACATGATGGAGGTAGGTGGGTGTAGTTTTGCTTACGTGGTGTCTGTATACCCATGTTTTGCTGTTTTTTTATGCAGTTCCATAATGTGTTGTTGGCAGCGTGCTCTGCATCACATTTTCCTTTGGCACAGATGGAAGTAGCTCGGGTTCACAATGAGTATGTGAGCAGGGCAGCAGGCATATGTACCAAGTCAATGCATTCTCTGGACAATATCCACTGTGACTGTATGCTCTATAAGCCAGCTCAGGGCAACAGGGTCAAAACGTTTGAGAGAAAAACTCCTTCGACACAATAAAGTACCTCAAAAGTATATGAATAATAAAAAAAAATGTTGTCGCACTTTACTCTGGATACCAAACTAAAAATTTGGACACGAAACTAAAAACTAGCAACATCAAATAATATGGCTTTTATGGGATTTTTGGACCAATACAGGTTAAAAATTTCCATGTAGTTATATTTCTGTAAACTAAAACTCTACAGGTCTATTTTTATTTATTTATTTATTTTACCAGGAATAGATTCACATACAGATTAAACCAGATAGTTTCATACACTCCATAAAAACGATGTCATCAAATTAGACTAAACATCTCCTGTTTTAGATCAGTTTTTTTTTTTCTTTTTAATTTAACCTTTATTTTCCCAGGATATGAAAAAAACATTCTGATTAAAAACCAACAGACATCACAAGAAACTCCATGAGTTTAAACAACTTCTCTCCTCTCTTGGTTTCATAGTGTGTGATGGTATGCAAGAGAGACTGGTGCACTTCACAAAATAGAGTGCATCATAAGAAAATAAAATTATTAAAGTATCATCTCAAGATATCACCCAGTTAAAGTTGGTCTTTCAAAGAAGCAGTGACTCTGATCATACGGTCTTGTCAGTTATAAAGTGGCTGAATGACAGTAAAGTTTATGTTTTGGAGTGACCATCTCAAAACCGTCTTCACAATTTTGAGACAATTCTACCAAAACCAAGGAAATGTATGTAAACTTCAGAGTGTGAAGAAAAAAGAAAATGTAAAGACGTTCTCCACAAACGATCTTGATCAATATTTTGGTAATAAATGTCACAAAAGAGGGGGAAAAAGTCATGAGACCTATTAAATAATTTATTTTAAATGCCTGTTTTCAACTGTATGTGCTCAAGACAGTGAAAAACAAGATTGTGTAAAATCACCACCAGTACGTACACTCAGTCAAAACTCTGAAGTTGATGTCATATGAAAATAAAGTGGGAAAGTGTTCTTTTTTACTTCCACCTTATATGCCAGTCTTTCCAACCAAAATCAATAAAATCTGTGGGCAGGAAAACTATTAAGGGTGCTACAATAAGGCCAAACTTTAATGGTTACCATGCCTTTGTCCTGTTTATGGCCATCTACATGTGGCGAACTGTGCCAGGGAAACCCTAATTTAATTCTTTGCAACTTCTCAGTATTTTCTGAAGTCTGCTTGATCACAGCGCCAAACGTGCTGGGTCATGAATGTCATTAGCAGCTGCTGAATTTACTCTCATTGCTTTAAAGTGTCCCATTGATTGCAGTTGGTATGAAATCAGAAAGTCTCTGATGTTGTTTCAAAAATATCCACAAATGACGAGCGTTTCGCTGATGTGGCAAATTTCCCATTTTGGTTCTGAAGAATGCCATATGAAGCCACTAATTTAGCTCACTTCTAACAGCCACATTTCTTTACAGACTCATTAATTCCATGTGTCTAATAAACATGCTTTGTAGTATTTTTCCTTCTGTAATAGTGTCTGTGTCTGAGATTCTGAAATGTTATGCAGTGGTGAAATTAATATAAAATGTTGCAAATGCATGGCCATTTTTCCTTAGAAGATCAGATATGCTGCTATTTTCTATATTATACAGCTAGATGAAACTCAGCTCTGAAAAATGCAAATAATGTGAAACATATTTTTGAATTTTAGTAAAGAACATTTCACTAGCACATTTTCAAATCAACAAATTTGTTTGACAACCGTATCCAGCCGAGAACACAAAAAGGACATTGCATGAAGTAATGTAGCATACGTAAAGTTTTTCACAGCATCCTGACATTGTTTGCAGATTTACTGTTGCATAATTTACCTGGTTTCAGTTTCTTCTCTTGTGTATTCCCCATATGAAGATTTTCTATAAATTATAACTTTCACAATTGTTTTCTATAAATTCAGTTGTTTCATTCTGTGCTTTAAGTGGACAATTACGGTTGTTTTAAATTGAGGTTCTGTGAAGTTATCATCAGTAACAGTACCAAGTTTGCAGAAAAGTCAAGGAATCTTCAGCGCATCGGAAGCCTAATGGGTCAGATAGAGCTGACAATTAGATTGTTCACAGATATCTAATTTCTCTATACATTTGTATGTCTTGTACACTGTATGTCACTTGCATACACTTGTATAAAAGTGACAATAGCACTAATTACTATTGATTTAGATGGTATTAATGATCAACATAGATTTGTGTTTGTCTTAGGAAACAGTGACACTTAAACGTCTTATAAAAGTTGGACATATAATATCCGCTAATATGGTGTTTCATCTCATGGACATTTTCAGGTTGAGTTCTTTTAAATTGTCAAAATAGGAAGTACTTTGAAAATATATTTGCCTTTCTAGAGTCACACTGCAAAAATAAATAAATAAATAAATAAATAAAAATGTCTAAGCTATTGATTTGAGGCCTGATTCACACTTCTCATTTTGCTCTACTGGCTACTCAGTTAAATCCTTCTGTTGTAAATTTTGTCTTTTGTAATTGCTTCACTTGTCCCTTCTTGACTCTCTGCAGACGTCTGTGTGCAGCAGAGACTTTTGTGACTTAACTGAAAGACCAGTCAAAGGGGGCGCCTAACATGCAGCAGAAAAAGGAAAACAAGCAGAGGAAGAAAAATAACAATAACAATGACAATGGCAATGTGGGAAGAGCTGCTGTTTTTCCTATCTGGATAATTTATTTCTTGGGAACCAGGACACAAAACTACCTTGGATTCCTGGTGTGACATGGTTTTATTATTTCTTTTTTGGTGCTCTTCTAAACACAGCATGAACCACTTATCGCCCCCCGTAAGGCAGGAGTGAAAACTGTAGCTCTTTTATAGGAACACCACAGTTTAACTGAGCTTTCAAGGACTCATAGAGGTATTTTTAGGATTTAAGGCTTCAAAATGTTTTCCGTGCCAGTGTAAAGAACATTTCTAACATACGCACATGCACAGCTCTCGGGTTTTTTACACTCCAGACTATCAGTTGACAATACGTCTGGATTCTAAGCAGTTTCAAAGACAAAAATAGACCGCAGTAGTGGCTAATTGTATTCTCATCAGGAATTCAACAGTTTACATGTTGTCCTAATCCCTGAGGACTAACTTGTCTTTCCAGTTCTTCATCCAAGGAAGCATTCTTGTATTTTTTCCTCTGTGGATGATCAAACTTGCTCTTTTTGTCCACTGGATCCAACTGCTTTTAGCAAAGCAACAGAATCCAGTGGACAATTGCAGATTAGTTGATATGACAATCTTTATGTAACCTACACCTCATCAATAACTGGATGGTTGAACTTGGACACAATGCTACGCTAACTGCGGAAAGATACAAGGAAACAGGCAATAATATAACAATCCATCAATCTTTAGTAATTCTTATAGCTGATTAAATTCAGTAATTAAAGTTTGTGGGAAATAATTGATGGGTGACTCAATCTAAAAGCAACTTTTGATTCATCTTAAATCGAACAAATGGCAACAAGTATAATTTCATCCGTAGTGTATGATGATTACATTTAACATCTTTCTCAACACGTCATCAGTGACTGAAAAATATTTTGTTTTAAGCCCAGTTTTCTCTAATGAAAGTTTATGAAAAAATATCTTCACCTCCTCACTGACATAAGGCAAAAGCTCCATAAACGCTTTGCTCCCCAACATTTTTGTGTTCAAGTTCACCAGATCCCTATCTGTTTTTTACGACAGACTTTACTTGCTATAGCTGCTAGACCCCATCATAAATCAATGGTATAATTTGCTGCATGCTGACATGATTTTAGGATAGAAACGTCTGTGTCACAGACTCCACAATTCTTGGTTCGTTCATGTTTTTGTCATTTTTTTGGGAATTTGCTTGAAACAAATTCAAGCTATTGTTGATCGCTTAAACCACATGGTGTCGTTTCGTCTAACCTTTGGCAGGAAAGCAAATAAGAATGCTGCAGTTCTCAGAAGCTCAAATAATACCCTCATGGGTACTTATAAGCTAAATCCCATATATTCAAAAAGACAATATGACAAACTTTCACATCTATGGAACATAGCATGCAAAATGACTTCAAATGTCATTTTTGTAAAACGTATGATATCAAAGTTGCATAAATAGTATATGGTTATAGTTGGATTAAATACCAAAAAAAGAATAAGACAACCAGAGAAGGCATGTAGAAAGTGTGTTGGCTGTTAGTTCATAAGCTGGTGGCCCATCTGATTTGAATTACTGAAACCCCCTCCTCAATTAGACCCAGCATGATGTCAATAAAACGTCCGACTAGCAAAGCCATCACTTAAATTAGACCTGTCAAGCATTGTTCTCCATGTAGTGCTCCGCACAGCTGATCAGTCTGCACTAAAATGATTTGTAGTTTGATTAAGGTTACCACAATGTGCCATTTCTGATTTGATTTGGCCTCCTGCCTTCAACACATTGCCACAAAAGTTTCAGTGTTGCTCGGGTTACTGTACACAAGGAAAAATGCACTGATGAAGAAAAATCCCCTCGACACTCACACTGATTTTTAAGCAAGAACCAAGAAATCATTTGGTTCTCCAATTATTTTCCTTACTGTAATTTTCCACATCTCTGCTATTAGTCCATTGCAGTCATGCAATATTTTCTCAGTTCTAACTTTGACCATGCAGTTCTCAGATTTATGCGTGGATATTAAACTGCATACCATAGGGAGGTTTGAAAAAACTGTGGTGACGTTTATGCTTCTCGTCTCTTATTGCACTGCAAATTTATGAGGAGATCCCTGGTTTTTGTGATGGGAGTTTCCCACCAAGACTGTTTCCTCTCTTCTACAAACCATGGATCATCCAGCCAGGGTCTCTGTTCTAGCATTCAGGATTATTGTTGTCATTTCACATCCCCGAATGGGTCAGACAATTAGACTTTTCCAGAGAGCTAATCCAGGGTCTGAAAAAAAAGTGATCCCTGGAAAGGTCACACATTCTCAACCACTCCCAGTGGGAAAACACACAACTGTACACCTTTGCGGGAACACGGAGGCCTACCACCCTGAAATCTGACTGCAATTACCAGAAGAATTTCAGTATATTATAATGCCAAGCACTGTACTTGCAGGACTCCTCTCACTGGTGTTCAGCAGGTCTGGTGATCATCAGCAGAGGATGTGTGGGTAGTTTCATACATTAAATTCAAAACTTATGCGCATAAGCGTTAAGCCCTCAGCTAAATCCCATATGCTTGATATTCTATGTGTAACAATATCAAGCATGTAGGGTTTTTGCTCTGCAAATGACCACAATTAGGCAGCTTGTCAAAACGTTTGAACAATCAAGTCAATAACACATTGCATCTCAGCACTGCTTCAGCACCATGAAGATCCAGTCGAGCGTTTCAGAAATGTGGCAGGCATAACGTCTCATGTGATTCAACTATATATTTTTTTTAAAGGTTGAAGTAGGCTTGTCATTACTACGTTGGATGTGCAATGGGAATCTGGTAAAATAATTGTGGCTTTCAACAATTTATTTGAGTCATTTCGTCTTCCAGGTTGGAATGACTACGTGATCTAAAACTGGAATGACCTTAAAAACAAAAGTCATTTGCACAAGTTGGAATTCATTGTGGATTATCTTCAGTGAACACATACTCAGCTATGCAAATACACCTCCACCGATTTGTGTGGCTAAATCAAATTGCATTTTGTGTAGCAGTATAATCCATGGGTAGTGAAGTGCTTCTGAGCATCTTTTAACCAAGGATAAAAGTTTGAGTCTTTTCCAGACACTGGGAAAGTATTGACTTATTTGAAGTACTTGGATACTTTTGGAGTCACCAGTCAACTGAAAATAACTAAAAAAAAAAACATTCCAAATTTGTGTTAAAAATAGTGTTTGTAGCTCTTCACAAAGTTTTTGATTCAAGTTTTCTTTGAATAAGCTTACCACATCTAAAATTGCCCTTATTTGCCCACTCTACCTTTCAAAAATTCTCCAAATCTATCAGTCATGACCCCCTCAGATTTTCTGTCGAATCTGGACACTTTTGAGGCCAGAACTTTAATTGAAAGAATTTTTGTCATTGATTGATGCATGGACTTGTGTATCTGCAGAAACCTGTGCTCACATGGCGTAACCAATTTGGACGAGAGATACAATAGAAGAGAAAAGTAAGGATACCCTTTACAACTAATGGATTTTGGGGGGTTTTACTGCTTTCCCCGTTTTTTCATAAGTCATAATTCAGATTTCAGATCATCTTCTCAGCTGAAAGTCAGGAAACCAGAAGGATTTTGTTATTGTTGTGCTCCATGCCAAATAAAACAGCATGGAATTAGGCCGGCATCTCCTTTGGCGCCGAGGCAGCCCCAAAATATGATGCTGCAACCATTAGCGTTTAGTTTCAAGATCTTGCCTTTACTTTAACTTTACTCCTCCAAATATTGTGAAGCCAAAGAAGTCAATCTTTCCCTCATTTCATCATTAAACTTTGTCCTAAAGGGATTTTTTTGTCAGTGTAGTCTGCTGTTAATTTAGGTTGAGATTAAAAGTTTTACTTTCAGAGAGACCATGTTCTTAGTTGACAGCCTATTTGGCTGCAAACAGAGACCCTTTTGTTCCGACTGCTTCTAGTTTGCGTGCCTTGAGGAACTTGAACATTTTCTTTTAATGTCCAAAATGTTACTCGTATGTAAATGGGATACTGAAAATGTAAAAAATAAATGTTTATAGGCACCTTTCGACCAGGGTTTGGGTATTTAAATTCAACACGTATTGCTTTAACTACTTCTGTAATAATTTGCATGTTAATCTGTGTATAAAAATTGAATGGAAAACAAAAATCGGTGAAACACGGCAGTTGTGTGGCTGGTACTGATTTTATGTTTAAGACTTGGAAGGGAAGCAGCCCAAGTTCTCAGTATATCAACAAGGTGAGCTCATGGTAAGTCCCTGATTCTCCCATGTCAGGCAGACAGAAAAACACACTCTCTCCAGCTCTAGCAGCCCAGTCCCGGACCTTTTCTTTTTAGAGGCTTCTAATCCTGGTGGGTCCGTGGCCTGACGTCACAGGGCCCTCCTCCCCAAGCCTCTGTCTGCCTATGTGCCGTACCCGCACTCTCGTTTCCTTTGCAGCTCACGAACACCAATCCCTGCTCCGGTTTCCCAAGCCTCTGACGTCTGAGCATCTGATTAAGAGGGACTGCCTCATCTGACGCCTCATCTGGCCCTCTGAGGTGGTTAAACTTTAGAGAAGGGAGGCGCTGGGTGAATGTGTGGGCTGGAGTCAGTGTGCAACAGCCAGCCCAGCCTTCTCTTTCTCTCTTCCTCATTTGCTTAGCCCATAGAAAGTCTCTCACTTGGCCGCCTGGACTTCATCATGTGACCAGGAAGCATGGCTCCCATCCATTTCTCCTCCTGACAGAAAGGAAATATTCTAACAAAGGGGGCGGACACTGGGCTCTGCTACGTCGCCGGTTAAAAATAACTGGCATATTTAAGGCTGTTGAGGAATCCCAGGGCAGGCAAAGGCTGGACAGCTTGCCGCCCGGCAGGAGCTCTCTGTCTTTCTCTCTCTCTCTCTCTCCTTTCTCACAGTCGGATTCTTTGGGATGTTTTCCCTGTTTTTGCTCCTTCCTTTAAACCCGCTTAGCTTTACACAAAACCTGAAACATGACCACGACCACCACTCCACACCTCAACCACATGTTCCAGTCCCAGTGGAAGCCCACAGTTATATTATACAACATGACGAAAGATCAGCAATGCCTTGCTGCAACTCTGCAGCATCTTTTTGTTATGCAACTGTCACAACAAAAACTGACTCAAGCCTTGTGCATATGTTTACTTGTTGGCTGTAAGCTAATTTCACCCACAAACAAAATTGTATTTACTCTATGAGTCTTTCCTAATTGAAGCGGACACCATCAATAAGCTTTTGTCTCTTCAGTTAAAAAGGAAAAAACTTCCCAAACATGGTAGACAAAGTCTTACAAATACATTACCTTGCAAAAGAACGCCTACCTCTTACAGCCATGAACTTTAATGAATTTATTGAGATTTTAATGACAGACAAAGTACTACATAAGAAGTGAAAGAAAAAAAAAATAGCAAAAGATTTGAAATACTTTTATAATTTTGGAAAAGTATGGCATACATTTCTATTCACCCATTTTTGCTATGGTTCCGTTAAAAAAAAACTCCAGTGCAACCAGTCACCTAGTTAGTGAATATAGTTTATTTGTGTATCTTATTTTTGGTATAAACCCAGCTGTTTTGTGGAGCCATCAAAGGTTTGCTGGAGAACATCATCGAAAAACAGCATCATGAAGACAAAGGGATGCAGCAGACGGGTTAGTGAGGAAGATCTCAAACAGGCTTAAAGCAGGGCTGGGATAAGACAGTATCCCAAGAATGCTATGTACAACCCATCATCTGAAAAAGGTAACGTATGATACAACTGCAAACCTACAAAGACATTGCCATCCACCTAAACTGACAAGCCAGATAAGGAAAGCATTAATTACAAAGGCACGTTGGTCAAATGAGACAAAAACATAACTACATTATTAGTGAGACACTAAACAAATGTAGCCTTTAATCAACAGTGGTAAGGTGAAAGTCATTAAAGAATGAATCTTATAAAGAAGTGCACAAACAGTTTGCCTCAAGAACTGTAGCAGATGAGACCAAACTATTTATTTTTGTCCTAGATTTAAAACATTATCACCACAATGACACTAAGTGGTGGCACTATCATGCTGCGGCAATGCTTTTCTTCAATAGGAACAGGGAACTTAGTTAGCTTCCTGCAGAACAACAAAGCTACATATTAAGTCAAAGTGGGTCCTGTAGAGGCCCAGTCAAAGTCCAAACCTGAATCCAATAGACAACTTGTGGCAGGAAATTTAAAAAAGACTAATGTCCACTGGTGCTCTTTATTATATCTGTTTGAGCTTGAGCTGTTATATAAAGAAGAATTTCAGTCTCTGGTTGTGCAAATCTGGCAGAGGCCAGAAGACTTGCAGCTGCAGCAGTTGACACAAGGAGGTTGAAAACAAAGCAATACCACATTTTCAGATGTTTATATGTGAATACGTTTAAAAACTATCTATTATTTCCTTCTACTTTACAGTCATACACTAGTTTGTATTGGTCTCTCACGCAAAGTCTCAATGAAATGCATTCAAGCAGTTGATTTAAAAACTCCAAATGCTTGAGTAATGTACCAAATAATGCACAGACACATTAAGCAGGGTCTCTTCTCATAACATGTCTAAACATTGTTTTCCTTAACCGTCCCTAAGAGCAGCAATCAGATGAATAATTTTGTTTAAATTACTTCTTTCCTAACACTACTAAGCAAGAAATCATCAAAACACAGTCCAAGGATAACAACTAATGTGAGATTTAGAAGTGTGGAAGTACAGCGCGGAGGGACGACAAACCTTCCCCCAACTTTTAGAAATTAAGGAAAGAATGAAAGCTATTTTTTAATTACTGAACAGCATCTGGAAGAGAGCGTAGAAAACCTCAATATCTGGAGATCTGCTGATATATTCACTTGGAAGCTGTCCAGGTTGGGGGGGGGGGTTCACTGAGGGACAGCGATGAAACAATAACTGGAGGGGCTATGATCTATCTGTAGTTTGCAGTTTTTATCTGAATTCTCAAAATCTTTGGTATGTCATTTCATTCTAATGAGTCTCAAAATGTACAAATGTTCTACAAGTGTTTCTGTTGAAACTCTCAGCACAGCCAAGAACAACACCTGAGCTCACCTTACAAACACTTACGGAGGTGAAGGTACTTCTTTAGGTAAATGTTGTGACAGGCAGACTTTATTTATACAGAGAAATAGACAAAAACACAACCCTGGGGATGCTGAAAGCTCGCAAGAGGAAAGTATTACCCATATCATTCACCTCTCCTTGCTGATAAAATACCATTACCTCAGTTTCACAACATCCGACCGTTATGTCAGCGCAATGTTCAAGAAAATATCTGAAGTTATGTTGAAATAATTCACTGCAGTGGTGCATCACAAGATTTTATTTTATTTTTTTTTTTATATCAGCGGTTCATTCAGTCATAACTGCTGCATTAACTTATTCCATACGAGGGTTTGGTGTGAGTTACAGAACGGCCATGACTTCATTGTGTCATGAACAGAGTCCAGCACACAGCGGTGTCATCTTCTCAGTCTTTATTTATTTTCTTCGGGCTATTATTCCAATGCAAAGCACCTCACTTGTTCAAGTCAGCCTTTTGTTTTCAGGATCACTTTCAAAACCATTATGTCCCATCATAAAGAATGTGGCTATAATGACATGGTCTCTATTGTCTTCCTATCTGCTTTAGGAAGCTGGTCTTCAAGAACCTTACACACACACACACACCCCCACACACAACTTAAAACCATCACTTCTTTGCTCTCTGCATATTTGAAGAAAGTCAAGTAAATATACAATTGGAACCTGATATTTACGTATAGTGTATAAAGAGATAGGTAGCTTTTGTTGTCACCTGTCTGACATCGAATCAGACTACACTTTTCCTTTTTTAGCAAGCAGTACTAAAGTTATTTGTATTTTGTCGCTGTCAGACAAAACCCTTGTGTGTCTGTTTACTAAATTGAAATAAATTCTGTCACTTACTGTTTTTGATGCTTTTCTTTTTTTCTTTTGTATTTTTATTAATGAAACCATAGACGTGATTCTCACAAGAAAACAAAAACTCATCAAAATGGAGATGCAAGGTTGTTGTCTAGCAATTTGTGAAACTTTGTGAATTCCACCAACCCCTCCAGCAGCAACACAGCCCCATGGCATGGTTCTGCCTCATCTGTACGTCTATCTACCTGTACAGCTGGAATGGAGTTTTCAGGCTTGCAAGCTTTCCTGTTTTCCTCTAATGTAGCAATGGTTATTATGGTCACACACTTTGACTTTGGTTCATCTCCAAAAAATTTGATAAATAGATCAAATTTACGTTGCACTATTCTGGTCCATCTGATCACTCAAAGTGGTCTACACTAGAGTCACATTCCCCCTGTCACTGTCAGACACACACATTCAAACTCTGATACGGAGATCAGTAGGCAACTTGAAATTAAGTGCCTTGCCCAGCGGCACATCAAAATGTGACTGGAGGAAGCTGCAGTTAGATTCTATGACAACTACTCTTCCCAGTCAGTCCTCGTCTCGTAGGGCATTTGCAAATCATAATCCACCATTGTTCTTAGAGTAATGGCTTCTTCCTCTCTGAGTGACTTTTCAGCCATGTCAGTAGAAGGCTTTTATTCTGGGGTTGATTCACACACTTCCTATCAAAATACGGTCATCTTTCGGACACGTAACCTGTCTCCTTCCTACTGTTGTATATGCATGGTACCATCAGCCATCTGGAAATTGTACGCAAGGTGAACCAGATTTGTGAAGCTCTAACATTCTCTTGCTTTTATTTGGCTGAGTTCTTTATTTTTCTCCATGAAGTTACACAACAAAGCAATGTGTTTAATGTATTGTGCTTAAATACATCCACGGGTACGCCTCCCTTTAACTACAATGTTATGAATTAACCTATCGTGACATGGCATCATTACCAGGGCTTTCCAAAATTGCAAAGTAATCTCAAATGTTTAAAGCTTAGGAAAGTAATACAACATTATGAGCATTCTGGCCAAAAACAGGAAAAGTTTAACTTTCCTGCTTTTGTGAGAAAAAGATTTGTCTTAATATGCAGTGTATGTAAATGTTTGTTTCATCTGCATATGCAATGTTTGGTCTCAGATAATATGTCAAATTGTAGCCATAAGCAGCCCAAACAGGATACTCATTTTTGTTGACAGAACTCATGTGCTTCTGTGTCCTGCTATTTTCCCACATGCTTTTTGTTTGCTAACTGAAGCTTTGTGCATTTATGCAGTTTCACACTCTGTGTGAAGAGACGGACAAGTCGTTTATGGAGAACATGTCCTGTTGAAACGCCAGCGTGTTTGTTGACATACCTAACAGACGAGATCCTGATGCAGGAGGATCAATGCCGTACGCTTTGTTTGCTCTCGCAAATGATCTGAAGTCAGTGTGCCAAGCTATTCTGGACTGCAGTTTGTGTCAAAATGATTTGCAAATCCAGCAAGATGCCAGTTCGCCCACAAAGCTTGGCATTTTAAAGCTTTAAAGCTTTTCAAGGAAGATTTTTAAAACCCAATACAACCTTAGTAACACACAGCTTTTTTTGTGTGAGTCTTTGGAATAAAATGTTACACTTATAGAGTAAAACTACTATAAATAATTTGATTTTAATCAAATTATTTTTGCCAAGCAAAAGTTCAATCATATTTGAAATCTTTGCCTATATATATTTTTAATTAATAATTCAGCACTGTACAAATGTATTTAAAAAACATTAATGTTTTTTACTTTTAAGCAACCAGAAATTCTAGAAGTTCTTATTCTAAAATAGTCATTATTAATATTTCTTCATATTCTTTTTTTAACATCTGCTGCAATTTTGTTCATTGTTTTGTAATTATTCCTGATTAAGGCAACACACGGTCTTGTGTACTGGAGGGTGAACCTACATCCACACTTAAGATTTTGCAGCCTTGAACATATTTTTGAAGATTCTCCTGTATTTAGTCACGTCCATTTTCCCATAATCTCTGACCAGAATTCAAATCCCAAACAGAGGAAAACATTTCTACAACATGATGCAGCCTACAGAATGATTCATCATGAGTTAATTTTAGCAGTTTCACAGAACTCTGTGTGAAAGTTAAAAGTAATCCAAACAACACATAATAATTTTCCTAAATAGTAAACAGGGAACCTTTTTTTTTTTTTTTTTTATTAAATAACTGGATTTGTTTATGCCTCAGGATGAACAGTGGCACAGTTAGGCTCAATGTGTACAATGTGTTGTAGTTTGCATGGTCTCATTGTATCTCCCCAGGTACAACTTCCTCACACAGTTCAAAAGCAATGCAAGTTATGGTAATTGGTCTTTCCAAACTGGCTGCAGGAGTCAGTGTCAGAGAGCATGGTTGTTTGTCCTGTCTACCTCTCTGTGCTTTGCCATTTTATACTGCAACTTGTCCAGGGTTAACCCCGCATCTATTTGCAAATATAAATAATGGATGTTTTTATTCCTCAAATTAGGACCATATGCCAAGATTATCAAGCAATATTCATTGCACTATATATAATGATTATTAGATATAAAAGTGAACATTCGTATATGTGCACACACAAGTAATTGTGTATGTGTGTCATTAACTAATACAAAAGTAAATATGTATAAAAAATATCACTCATCTATATTATTGTTTTTAACTATTATACTTCCGTTATTTACTAAGTATTATTTATCTCGGCTCTCCAGGTGATATGTGCAGGTGTTCGCATTAATCGTCCTACCTATGTTCTCCTGTCAGTCTGTGTGTTGCAACTGGAAATTTGCACTTCCTAAATGGCTTTTTACAAGAATAAAAGCAGCAAGGATTGGTACCGTTGCTATGAATACAAACAAACCTCGCTGTGCCTCACACTTTCTTTTTTTTCTATGCCATTAGACTCGGCCTACCCCTTCACTCTTCGTCCCTCCCCCCCTAATGTTTTCCTGCGCCCGTTGCCGGGGCGACAGAAGGCGTTTCCCATGATTTAGATTTAAGGATGCCTCTCTCACGCTGTTTCCTCACTCAGACTGCCGGTCTCCCTGCAAGGCAACTGGCGGGAGGGATTCCCCTGCTCGTCGCCTCTCTGTCTTCCCCGTTCAAAACAGCCTCCAATCAGTCACAACTAGCTCCATTTTTTTTTCTTTCTTTTTTTTTTTTCTTTGCTTTTCTTTTCCACCGGCGCGCCCAATGTAGCGGCGGCATGTCCCGGAGCCAAAGTGCGGCGTGCGGTGCGGAGCAGAAACTTTGAGACGTTTCTGACGAGGGGATTTTATTTCTACCAGATCCAGTGCAGTCCGCGGCAAGAAGAATTAAGAGTCGATTCTAACTGATGAGGTGAAACATTTTTCACAACATCGCCTGATCATCGCCTTGCTTGTGGAATATAAAGGAGCCTGCGCTGCGCTGCGCCTCCTCCTGCAGGATCGTTCCGGGGATTTACGGTGTTTTCTGTGTAATTTCAGGCAGCCTCCAAATGACGTCGAGATGGCTTGTGGCACGCTTCTCCCATCTATTTCCACGTTTGCCAGCGGACCAACTGACAAGAGCAGATCCATAGGAGGTGCTTATCTGGTGAGTATAACCTGCTGAGTGCCAGATAGAACTTGGGCATCAGGGAATCTCTTATAGTCCTCTATTTAAAGTGTGTTTATTTCTCAGTGTAGCTCCCATGTCATTACTGCAGTCAAGGCTTGACACTGCTGGGGCGTGCACCAGTTTATACAGGGAACCCTAGGCATTCAAACTGGGAAAGCACACATGGTTTCCAGCAAAACTCCTAGAAAGAGTACTATTTGATTGGACAAAGTCTCCGAGCGCTTATCCAAGCCTACTTATTGTTTTTTTCCCCCATTTTTATACTTTCTGAATCAATTCCAGTATTCCAGCCAGTGCACATTCCAAAGATCTTTCCTCCACCTGACTGAGTTGTGTTGCTGAGCTTTCATAAATATCACCCTTCATTAAATTCTTTCTTAAACTGAACTTGTCCACAAGTCGGTTTCGCTTGTTTTGGACTCTTTTAAAGTAGAGCAGGACATAAATGGGCATGAGTTTCTTGTTATTAGTGGTAACTCGACACAAACAAGCTTCTTATCTGGTCTCTGTAACTTATCTCTAGAAATGGAAGGAGGAGTTGTCCCATCTTAAGAGACCTAGTGTGCCAGAGAGAAGCAGCTGCTGCGACCCAGACCACCCTACAGCCACCAGCATAACAAGCACCAGCATGTCCAAAAAGGAGACTGAGCCAGATCTGGACTTGGACTATGATTTTATTTTGTCCAATTCCATCTTGCAGCAGCAACAGCAACAGCAACAGCAGGAGGACGCCATGGGGTGCAGCTCTGCCCAGGCCATGTCATCTTCCCCAGGTTCCTTCACCTCATCTTACCAACTTCCTTCTCCTCAAGACACTGCCAGTGAGCTGCTCTACACCATCCCAGACATCAGTGACGTTTCGCCCTCTGGAGGCTTTGTGGCAGAACTCATGAGGCCTGATTTGGACCCAGCATACCTCCACCTCCCTAGCCTCCATGGCAAGTTTGTAGTCAAGACAACAATGGACATGGGAGAGTACAGCCAAAGCATGACTGTAGGCAAGGCCTGCGTCGGCACGGCATCGGACTCTGCTCCGTCGCGGGTCTCGCCGTCCTTCGTGTGCAGCCGGATAAAGCAGGAGAACCCCAGTAACTGCACCATTTCACAGCCCATAGACCTGCACTTGGCAGGGGTGAACTCTCATGGCCGGGCAGGCCAGCAACAGCGCCCCAGCAACTTGGATCTTCATGCATTTCCAGGGAATGGGAGGACCATGACCAGCACTAGATTATCTTCATCCTCTTCCCTTTCTCCAGACAATCCTCTTGGCCGGGAGCACCAGTTGGGCCACCCTCTCTCTCAGATCCCGCTACCTCCGCAGGGGTACCACCATGGTACTTCTCAGAGCTACACCTCCTACCCTCAGGGCTCGTCCATGCAGTACCCAGGTGACTGGCACACCACTTTGCAGTATCCATTACTTTGTACAACCAGTTCAGCAGAGAGTTTATCTATTCAATAAAGTCAATTTTAGAGAAGAAACAATAGTTTTGGCAATGCCGACTGTATAAGCAAATTCTATCATTAAGCTCTTTATTCTTCTATGGTATGATATTAATGTTTCATGGCGATTATGTTGGCCATCCTTTCACCCTACAGAGGGTCTCATGATCTCCAGTGGGGACTGCTTGCCCGAGGAGCCGAAACCCAAACGCGGTAGGCGCTCCTGGCCCAGGAAGAGGGTGGCGACGCACACGTGCGACTACGTTGGCTGTGGCAAAACGTACACAAAGAGCTCCCACCTGAAAGCACACCACCGCACACACACAGGTAGAGCTCCCTTTACAGTTTTTCCTTCTCCTGTTGCCTTTTACTTTATGAGGCATGCACATTGAATCCTCGCTCGTTAATCATACTTTTTTTTTGTTATGTAGAGCTATTCAGCTTAAGGCTTTCATTGTGGATTTACAAAAAGACAGGCCACATCACTTGCAAGTTGTTGAACAAACACATTCATAGAAGGGTGGGGGATGGACTAGGGGAGTTGCTTGTCAGGTGCAGCAAAACAGGTTGACACTGATCCCTGCTCAAATACAAGTGCTAGGCCTTTTACGGAGGAGCTGCAGGACAGGATGGACCTCTTTTTTAGCTGGCGGTGGTGAAGCCTGGGCTATTTCAACGTTAGGGATGGTGCTAACTGGGGTGTGTGTGTGTGTTTTTTTTTTATCACAGGGGAGAAGCCTTACCACTGCGACTGGGAGGGCTGCGGCTGGAAGTTTGCACGTTCCGATGAGCTCACTCGCCACTACAGGAAACACACGGGTCATCGGCCTTTCCAGTGCCAGAAATGCGACCGGGCCTTCTCCAGGTCGGACCACCTTGCTCTCCACATGAAGAGACATCTATGAGACGCAGACAAGACGGCAAAAGCTGAAGGCCACAGTATATATATCTGTCTGCAGAATGCCGAACACTTTTTTTTTTTTTTTTTACCAAAACTTGCCTTCAAGCTGACGTTGAGCAGCAAGACACGCCGTGGTGTTCATGGCACAAAGAAAAAAAAAAAGCATTACTCCTTTAAGAGCCCCTCTCACATTGTGCAGGTGACTCGACGAGGCCTCTCAGCCAAGGTTGTAAAACCTTATTACAAAAAAAAAAGGGACCAAACTGGAATTTGTCTTATTTAACCGACAAAACTTGGTGGACCAGGTGCCAGAGGATTTTAACTGGAAAATTCAGGGAAACCAGGAGCAACAGACAAAGCATCTCCAGAGGCCTTCTAGAAGCGAGCAACACACCATCGCAGACTTTACTCCTAATACACACTGTTAAAACAAACTGTATTAATAAACACAGCGATATTTATCATCCCATTTCACCTGCAAAGCCATTTATTTTCAGGTACAATGTTAATTTATACAGAATGGTGCTGAGTAATAGAGAAGGTTTCTTTTAGAAAAAGAAGGTACCAAAGATGATGGAAAATAGATTAAAAAAAAGGGTGAAGCAATGAAAATTAAAGTGCCATTTAGTTGTTTGTGTTTTCTTCCAAAAAGTATGACTTCAGGTGAACACTTTCTAAACAGCGATGGCAATCTACAACGCACTGCAGCTGCAAAGTGCAATAATTTATATGAAACATGCATATTTTTGTATTGAATGAGTAACTCTGAACAAAGATTTTGTTTTTGTTTATAGCCAAAATATGTAATATAATGTTAAACTTTGTACATTTGTACATAAAAATGTTTTGTTATTGTTTTGTATTTTACAGTATAATGAAATAAAGATGTATTTGAACTAAGAAAATCAAGGTAGCATTTGTACTCTTAGCTAATTCAAATTCACGATATGTGGTTACTCAGCAGGGACTCACAGTCGCATCCTACACAATATGATTGTCCCATATGAAGAGGCAAACCAGCAATGTTGCCATTTAAAAAGTTTCCCGTTTCCGCACGTTTTTTTCTGTCCACCTGTCAGAGGAAAAAAAAAGGAGACATTCAAGGATGACACCAGATCTGATTGCTGCTCTCTGCTGAGACAATATGAATAAAAACACAAAATGAAGCTAGAATGACAGTCTTTGTATTCTCATTTGTTTGAATGTTCCCATGTTAGCGGGTTAATGAAGTAAAATTTAACTCTGTTTGCCTCCTTAGTTTCCTAATGACTCAGCAACGTTTGTTTTACTTTGGGTTCTTCGTAGTAGATGCTGTGAAAGAGTTTTATTTAGTAATTTTATTTTAAAACAGTGCTTCCAAAAATTGGGAAACTTTAGGATGTAAGGCATTCAAACTGCAAGCATCTTAAAACAATTTTATATATATATATATATATAATCCAGTCCAAGAACAAACCAAAATATGCATCTGAGCTGAAAAAACTGCAGTTAAATTGATATGAGTTCGTAACATGACAGTGCAAAAAGAAATGGTGAAAAAAGGTTATCCAACAACCTCTCATAGACTATCTGTAAATAAATACTACCTCAACAAATTAGAAAAAAGTATCTTACACACACACACACAAGTATCAAAACAATTTACAATTTTACTTTGGAAATAGTATACTCAAAGTTTTAACATACTTTGTTCCTATTCCAGATTATTTTCTAATATTTTTGACTTTACAGTATATTCATAGCCTGACCATTACCTTCCTACCTTATTCTGATAGAAACATTTAACAAGGTTTTTTTCAAGTTGGTATACATGGAACTATTTAAAGATACCAATAACTGTACACAATCTTTAAAAGATTGTGTACTTAACCCATATGGGTTAAGCTCATATGAGCTGGGTTAAATATGAGCTTAACCCATGTTGGGACACATAACATATAGTATCGATATACATTTGTTGCATATCTTCATGTCGGCGCTGTTAAATGTGAAACATTTTGTGGTCTATGTTGCCCTCTGCAGGTTTATTCAGCTAAATCATCCCGATTTTTACAAC
Source organism: Brachyrhaphis roseni (assembly GCA_903066815.1). Lineage (NCBI taxonomy): Eukaryota > Metazoa > Chordata > Actinopteri > Cyprinodontiformes > Poeciliidae > Brachyrhaphis > Brachyrhaphis roseni. The sequence continues at coordinate 45,211 of CAEFZY010058466.1, forward strand.
AGGAAATGCTCTCTAGGTTATATTTTCATTTGAATTGATATAAGAGAAGAGAAAAATATAGTGAGTTGCAGTTGTAAAATTTAACATATATTATGTTGCAAAAATAAAGACAAACAGTAGGTGACACACAAGTTGCTTGATTGGTTCCAATTTAATTTTTTTTTTCCAAGAAGCAAATGAATATTGTAAGAACCTCTTAGATTTACCCTATTATTTGCAAACAAACAATTGTTCTTAAGCATTAAAACAAAAGGCACATAGGCAAACTCTGATGCAAAAGTATTGGATTTTAATTACTACTCCATTGTGACCTGTTACAACAGCTCATCCTTTTACAGCAACTGAAAATTATCCAGTGTTATCATTAAACTTTGATTTGGAACCAGGGAATAAAATACACTTTGGAAATTAAAAGGCTTATTTGCAGATGTACTGAACATTACTAACAAAAACAGCGGAAGAGGAAAAGTGAAAAAAAAACAACAAAAAAATGTCTCCTTTAATCGTCGTCAAAGTTTTGTTGTAAAAGGAAGTTGGCAGCCAAGTTCTCATTCTTATCACAAGCGAAGTAGGCTTGGATGACGAGTCCTTCTGGAAAACCCAAGGCTTTTAGCTGGATGGAAAGCAAAATGTGAAAGTTAGTTTAGCAAAAATGTAATATCCATCAAGCGTTTCAATATAAGCTCCAGTGTTTTTAGATATTATAAAAAAAACCAAAAAAAAAAAACAGGTTTCGGGCATTGTCATGGTTCACCTCACCCTCTCAATAGCTTCTTTTTCCTGTGGTGTGACCTGGATATAGCTCATCTGACCCCCACCAGATGTACCACCTCCCACTCCTGCAGCTCCACCCGGTCCTCCTCCACCTCCTCCACCACCGGTTGGAGCTGGGTCTGGATTTGGCTCATTCAGCATGTGGATGAACTGTTCTTGGTGGCTGCTGATCTCCTATAATTCAGAATGAAAAGTTCATGAATGGTTTATTGTTGCAAAGTGAAACGCAGAACAGAGTGTTTAAAAAAGAGCTTTAATGTGGCTGTGTGGAATCTATTAGTGTGATAAAAAGAAACAAGGTGAATTCAAACTGTTGATCCATTTTTTTGTGCAATAAAAAGTAAAATAATTTTTCAGTTCTAAGTATTTAACATTTTGCTCCCATTTGACAAACACACACTACTTTTGGTTAATTTATTGCACAAAATCCCATTAAAATACTCTGCAATGTATTACGAACTGTAAAAATGTCCAAGAGGCTTGGTTGTCTTTGCATGGCAATGGTGTCATTAGAAGAATTACTTGACATTTTAAACACTGGATATAGTAGACTGGTAGATGAGTAAATTGTAATTTTGTTAAAACTCCCCTATAAAAGTAAGCGGGTGTTTTAATCTAAAAGTGAAATATTGTTGAGGTCTGGCTCTTCCTCACCTGCAGCAGCTCTGGGTTCTCCCTGCCGATCTCCTGCAGCAACGTTGGAAGCAGGGCAGGATTCTGTTGAATCAGCTGTCGCATCACCTGGAACTGAGGCTGATTTCTTAGGAAGTTCAAGGGATTGGCTGGAAGCGGAAATTAAAATTGTAAGCAGCAAGAAACAAGAAAACTGGCAAAGGAAGCATAGTGACATGTCTCATTTGTTTTTGGAATCAGGGTGTTCCATTTACTTCCTGCTGTAGTGCTTGGTGAAGATCCAGTGTTGGCAGGAGTGTTAACACTTCCGGAGGGAGCAGCTGGAGCTCCACTTGATGGAGTCGCCGTGGTATCAGGTCCTGGTGCAGGACCCTGATCTCTGGTTGACACACCCTGTGGAAGGAGGGCAGGCCTCCAGTGGTGAGTAGATCAACAAGAAGGGGGATGACGCTCTCATTTCTTGACTAAGAAGTACTCTGTAAGAGCTTTAAGTTCTTTAGCAAATAAACACTATAACCTCTGTCAAACTGTTTCCTATTTTTCCATGGATGCTGATGCATTTGAAAATGGATTTCATGTGGGTTTGTACAAGAAATAAATTCTATTCTGTGAAGCCACTTTTGCCAAGTTTACAAAATATGTGTGTTGGTTTTGATGCACCCCAAGCTTGAGTTATGGATAAACATTTAGGTAAAGGGTGTAAAATGTAGTCCAACACTGAGTCATGACATACTGGGTTACTTCTCTAGTTTTATATTTAAAACTAATTGACAGCCTGATCATTTTTGACAGTTCACTGGCATATAATCTAAAATATTATGAGCTGATAAATACACACAATAGATCTAACTGTCATTACTTGAACATCCAGCATGCTGAGGGGAGTACATTTTCAGAGACAGAGCACAGCACATCATGACATTACGTAACATTATTTAGGGTCATTGCTTGACATTTGCTTTAAATTCAAATAAAAAAAAACTACATTTATCCCAAAGAAAAATTTTATTTAACTCATATCCATGTATCTTCAAAGTGATTGTGGATAGTGATGCTTTGGGCAGGAAGGATCTCAGGTAGTAGTCAGTTTTGCAACGAATCTGAAGAAGACTCTGACTGAACACAGTTGCTATACATATCCCTGCATGACATGCTAACTGCTCAATATTATGGAAGCAGAGATGATATTACATGGGAACATTTCCTAGATAACACCATCCAGTTTTTTCCAACACTGCTAATCTACCTCAATGCTTTTGCCACTCCTCTTTAAGTCTCTGCTTGTGACGTTATAGTCGTTGAAATGATCTTTGTCCATTATCATAAATGAAATAGTTGGCTTGGACTTCCTCCTTCTCTCTGTTCTTTGGTTCCGCTCTGCATCCAAGAAGTCCCTTTTTAAATTCCTCTGGGTTTCAGGCTCCTAGTTCAGGTATTATTTAAACTTTTGACATTCTAATGAGCTAGCCCAGCCTGGTTGATATGGTTATGCAGGATACCAACTACCTGAAAGTAAAACAGCATGAACAAAAGTTGTTCCTGCTGCATAACATCCAAAGCCAGAGGGAATAATTCTCCTAAAAAAGGAATGCCACAGCCAGAAAAAAATTAACAAAAAATTAACAAAAGGAAGAAATCATAAATAATGCAACAGAGCTAATCCAACATGCTGCCACAGTGAGTGGCACAACTGTGGGATTAAATGGAATTGCCTGTTAACTTAAATTTTATATTAAAATCCAAGGCATTGGTGCATCTTGTGGTATATAGTATGTCTACAAGTTAGACCCTCATCAAGTGTAACGTTTTTGACATTTCAAAAATGTCAAAAACATTTCCCCAAAAATAAATGGGAAAAAAAGCCTTTGCCAACCTGATTTATGGGAAGCTAAAACTACATACTACATGTGTTGTGTGCTATTGAAATGGTAAACCCACAGTAGTGTGAGGGGTAGAAGGCTTTTCTGAACAAATATTTTGGGTCTCTAGTAAAGTTTTATAGATAACCGGACTGTCTACAAAACAATGATATAATGAATGTGATCTAAAGTTTTAGAAAAGCCTTTAACACAACTGTGGGCTGAGAAAGCAAAGTAAGCTCCAAAATCGCAAATGTCACACAGATCTTTAATCATTTAAGTGATGTATCAATCGGGTAATATGATTAAAAGCGCATTCATTTCAACCACAGAGCTCCTCATACCGACAGCAGGTATTCCACAGCCCTGTCAGGGTTGTTGAAGCTCGCTCTCAGAGCTGCCACCACTTCTTCTCTCCCGAAGCCCAGGAGCATCATTTCATTTACCATGGCATCATATGACGAACCTGTCACTGAAGGAATGAGTAGACAGTCGCCAATAAAGCAACTGAGATTTATTGTCGCAGTGCAGTCAAATCTTTTCATCTCTATTCTTTAAAACAAAATTTAAAAAGCTAAGACACAGCAAGAGAGATACTTGTTTCTACAAAGCATAAACAACTCCATTTAAACAATTTGAGTTAAAAAGAAGTATCATTGTTTAGAGGAAATCAGAAAGCATCGGTGCTCAACAGTTTTCAGACATGCAGGTTCACAGGATTCACTTTGAGGCAATACATGTTCTAAGTGTAGAGCATGAGGACATGTAGACGTGTGCCTAGCGTACATCGAAACAGCTAACAAACATCTAAACATATAAATGCAGCCTTACCAAGAGTTGAAACAGCTTCATTTATCAAGTTTGAGTTTGGTGAAGTCTCAGAGCTTCTAGAAGAGAAAAGAAAATACTTCAATAATATCTCCAAAACACAATGTTATTAAGTGAATGTCTGATCCTTACCCACTACTGCCACTACTGGTGGAGGATGGTTCAGAGCTTGGTGGCGTCTCCTCTGGTTTGTCTTCTGATTTGTTGTCGGAAGGAGTCGGCTCTGATGGATTCTCTAAACTAGACAAAGCTGCAGGAGGGGTTGCAGGAGGAGCTGCAGGAGGGGCCGCAGGAGGAGCTGCAGGAGCCGTGATGACGGGAGCTGAAGTCTGTGTGGTGGCTGAAGCTGTTTTGGGCTGGAAGAAAAATACAATTTAAATCATAGGCCATAAAATATCTTTGTCAAGTGAAAGCTGTCATTATGATTGAACTATCAACTCTGGTGTATTTTACATAATTATGCTGCTCCAAATTGATAATAAATAGTAAAATATTTTTTTCTGACTAAAGTCATTGGACAGCTTTAATTCTATGATGCAGCGTTATATGATACAATGCTAATTCAAAAGGAAAAACACAGCAAGTTGGAAAAACTTAAAATTATGAACCTTTGTCACCATGAGCACCACAAAGTTCTTCTCATCAATCTTGTACTCCTTGAGAAGCGTGTCATCGTTTAAGATTTTACCTGTCAAAAAAACAAAAGAATTAACACCTATAAAATGGTGCACACTTTATATGACTTAAACCTCTGCTGAACAAATGACTCAACAGTGTATAGATAATTTCCAGAATAGCAAATGCGTAAAATTCAAGTTTTACAATTAGTCTAAAATGCTACAGTCCCAATACATTAGAAAAATATGTGAGTATGCAACAATGTTTAACATAAATGGATAAATCTTAACATACTACTTAGCATTACTATGGAAAACAAAGAAAATGTAGCTAAATATGTATCACTTGTCTAAACAAAGGCCTCTTAAAGTTGATAAAACTATTAACCACTCAGAGACTTCTTTAGTTCTGCATTGACCATGTGCTTATAGTTCTTTCTTTTCAGTAAATTAAGTTGACCACAATCCATCAAATCAATAGATGAAAATAAGGTTGCACTTGGATTATGGGTAGATTAATTTAGTGGGTAAGAAATCTGTATGAAGAAAACTTTTTTCAGTGACACAATTGTTGTTTCCTCTGCTCTTAATGCTTGATGCAATCAGCTTTTGACTTCTGGGTCATTCTGTTCTCTTCCAGCTGCAGCTTCTCTGTGGGATTTCTGTCTTTGTCCTCACAAAGACAGAAATCTCTGTGTGAATTTTGCCACACATTTTAAATCATTGTCCTTTCGTTGGTGATGCTTTTCATCTTTGACTTTTTTTTAAAAACCAAGATACAGAAAAAGTTCTTAAAAAAAAAGTTTAGTTCTTTAAAAAATCACAACAAACTTCTTATAATGTATATTTATCACATATAAGTTGCCCTTTTTCAAAAAGTCATGTAACATGTGCAACTCTAAATTACTTATTTAGTTTACTGGATGTTTGAATTGTAAAGTTTGCAGACCTCTTCCCACCTGTCTTCTTCCCCCCCCCATATTTAATAAAACTTGGAAAAATAAAATCCCATATTTTTCCAGACTTTCATACATCTCTACCAAAGACTCCAAAAACATGGAAGGTAATGTATGAAGACAGCATCTTATTTTATTGATTTGCACATATCATACCAGCATAGATCAATTTCTGTGCTGCAACCGAAAAGATGTCCTTCCCCTTCTCCTTTTCAATCCTCTCTTTTAATGTCTTCACCTATAGAAAACATAAAAAAAACGTTAACAATGGTGTACACATGTTATGTTGCACACGTGTTTACAACCCTTAAAACATCCTGTTTCGTCGCTGTGAGTAATAAAGGAAGTGAGCTTGACCTGCTCACATAAAACTGGTTAAACAAACCAAACTCCCTGTGACATATCACCTTCAAAAATAACGGCTTCCTTCTGAAATTGCCACAAGGACCCGAGTTAAATCATGCTTAACAGACAAATTAAAGGTAAAAAATAGTTATAGTCTCCTTTTGGTTAAATTAAAATGTTACGCAGTCCCCGTATATGAAAGAAGAATATTATATAAACTCACCGAAAGTAAAAGTTAGTAAGTAAATCATTTCAAACGTCATCTGGAGCATCACGGGGGCTGCGGCTAATTACTGATAGCACAAGTCACTTTTTCAATATGTACAAGTCAGTTACTTTGACTTGTTCAGAAATGATAACATAATTATACAAAGCCTACCTAGGCATTGAGGACAAATACATAAATAACATTCCATGAATTTCCGCAAACCTACTTATGGATGTGCCTGTTATGAGACATTCCAAAACTGTTCTCGGCTCCAGGACATACCCCACTCCCGCTCCACCCCCTTCACTTATATTTGTATCTCTCACCGTCTCCTCCTCATCGATGTCAATTTTAAATGTTTGTTGTTGTAATGTCTTCAGAGTTATCAGCATCTTGTCAGTCGAGCTTTACCCACTGGACTGGCTTAAATCTATTAAATCCAACTTGAAAGACTCCAATGTTTTTTTCGTTGGCTCATCACAACCTGTCAGCGGCCATGACTTTTCGGTACTCTTCTTCGCGTGTTATACATGGTGCTTATGGTCCACCTAGTGGTTAGATGGTGAACAACATCCTATGTTGTGTTTGCATTCAATTTGACTCAGAAATTGTAATATTAATGCACTGTATTGAGTGATATTTTTTTTATTTAACTATGTTAGTCAAATACCCATTTTTATTCACTCTCTTTTACAGCTGATTATATATTTGGTTATGGTGTTTTTGTCAGTGATTCCATAAATAAAACTTATTTAATTTGACTTACAATCTATGAATCAACCTCATTCATTCAGCACTAAGCTTGAGCGCAAATATTCCAGTTTTTCCCCTTTACTTATACTTTGTTTAAAACAAAAAATGCTTACCACAATTAATTTATTTTAATACAGAGTAACCATGAACATTTGTACTTAAAGAGTAAGGGTAGGCATCACTGGTATGTACAAAGTAATATTATTTCAGTTTGCTGACTAGTGCGCAACATGGAAAATAAACTTGTTTCTATGTTTGTGTTGCAGTAGAAACTGGTGAGAAAGTTTCTACAATCACAACCCTTTAACACTTGTTAAATCACCTGTTACCACTCAATATTCAAAGCTTTTATGTAATGCTGTTTTTTTTTTCTTTTTTTTTTTTTCAAAGTTGTTGCCCAGTGGTCACTTTAGGAGGCCTGCTAACTACAAAAAATAAAACAATCGAGGTGTTCTGCAATATTGTGGAGTCTTAGTAAATCTTCATCTCCCATTTCTCTTCTGTCCTTCTTTGCATGGCCTGCTCTTCTCCTTTCTACTCAGGCTACCCCCCCCTCCACCACGTTGTCTCAGAAGGAGCAGTGGCCTCACTGGCCTTGGCCTATGCATCCTCTCATCAGGCATTCCTTATGCTGCTCCACTCAGCAGCTGTACTGTTGTCCTCTTTTCCCCTCTTCTCTCCCTCTCTGTGACTGTGTCTCCTGCTCCTGTCTCCAGGGGTCGTCAGTCTGCCATCAGCCTCCTCTGAAGTGGAGAGCTGCAGAGATTACAGTCTGATCCCTGGTGACTCGAAGATATTTTTAAGAGATGATGTTAGACGTGTGAAATAAAGACTCAGCCCCCACCGCCCCACCTTAAGAAGGCAGAGTAGGGAAGGATGTCAAAATGAGAATTTCAGTGAAAAAAAAATCAAAACAAAAAGAAACTGTGTCCATAGACTTCCCGAAAACTTGAAGCCGTTTTCTGAAAACATCTGCCCTGCAGGATTGCAAGTGTCTTGAACAGATACTCAAAAACATGCGTGGTTTCAGTCAGCGGGGTTCTGGCAAGGTGTGGAGAGTAGTTCAAAGGAAAACAGATGACTGGAAGGATGTAGCCAATGATAGCTACTGACATGCTTTCTCATCCAAGCGCAGTGACTATTTACCTATTTTATTCAGTTTACATCTATCTATCCATCATAATATTTATAGCCATTAGTTAATTTACAATACATCACCACAGATGGGCATTTAGCAACATAGAATACTTTTAAAGAGAGTAAAAAAATTATAGCAAGCACATAAATCTTAAAAGTATCTTCCTTAAACAGGCCACAATAATACGAGGACCATCACTGAACCGTGGGCTGGCTGTTTACATGTCTGCAAGCCTGGTCTTCTTTTAAAAAAAAAAAACAACTCCTGTGTTATTCTGAAAATTTGCCAATTTGTAATCAGTTTGAAATCCTCAGGTAAATAACTCCATGTAACTAACTGCATGGACAGGAAAAAGCGGTTTGACTAAAAAAGGTTTCACAAAAAGATACCTTATGATTCTTGCTGAATGCACCATGAGTTACTAAGCCTAGAGGAACTGCAACAACACTGAGCAACTGAGGATCCCAACCTTACAAACATTTAAAAATTCATAAGAAATTACAAAATTGAATAAAGCATGATGAAATCTAACAGGTTTTATGTTCAAGATTTTGATTGCTTGGTCATATATCATCCGTAGAGGCCTCATGGCTGATTTTTCATAAAACCAGGATGTCACAAGGTAACTTAAATGAGAATCATAGAGTGCATGAAACTCTTTACAACATGAAATCAAGGAAAATCTTAAATTAGTCTAAATGTAGGTGCACATGTAGGTAAGGTTTGGGAATTTCTACACATTGCAACCACAAACATCTGTATATTTTATTGGGCTATTATGTGACAGACCAACACAAAAGGTTATTACTGCAAGACATTGTTTTCAACATTTGTTTAGAATAACATAATAAAGACTCCAGTCTCAGGTTTGATAGCCCTAAACAGAATCCAGTGCGACATATTACCTTCAGATGTTTTAAGGTCAGTATAAACCCAGCTGCTCTGTGAAGGCCTCATAGTTTTGTTGGAGAACATTAGAGATCAAACAGCATCATAAAGACCCAAGGAACACAGCAGGCAGGTCAGGGTGCTTACAGAGCACTGTTCAATCCACCATCAGAAAATGGAAAGAGTATTGGCTTACTAGAAAAAACTAAACAGAGATAAAACAGATAAAAAAAGAAAGCGATTAAACAAGAAAACAATTACTGTTAGAGAGCCATAAGGATCACAAATGATCATTGTGGTGATCTTTTTTTTTTTTTTTTAGCAAGGACAGGGAACCTGGTCAGAGACGATGGGGACAAATATAGGAGCTTCAATCACCTTTTAGTAGGTTGATCCTAAACAGACAGACTGAATAGAGTTTAAGTCACAACATATTCATTTCATGTTAGAATGGCGTAGTCAAAGTCAAGACCTGAATCCAACTGAGAATCTGCAGCCAGACCTGGAAATTTCAGCTTACAGATGCTCTGTTCAAGGCTTTGTTTTGCAAAGACTAATTGGCAAAACTTTCACTCCCTAGAATTGCAAAGCGCTTAGAGATATTCCCTACTCTAATTCCATTCTTGAAGGGAAGCTTAGTTAAATCAGGAAACGATGATTTAACTACATTAATTATTTTTAAATAACATCAAACCTCATCATAAGCTTTAGTTCTCCTTTGTGTTATTTCCAAGGAAACGACATTTTACAGGATATTTTAGAGCAGAGAGGAAAACAACATTCAGTATTCTGATAACTTTATTATCAAGTTAAAAAAAGACAATGAATTACAATATTTACAGAATATCCAGAGATAAATGGAATAAAATTGTAAACAATCATTCTAGGCAACATCACAACCCACCATCAGGTAATCAGATGTATATAGGAAAAAAAAGGCAAGGAGAGATTCTAGTTTCAAACTATGGAGACAACAGTCTGAAAAGAGAAATGCTTTTGAAACAAACTAAACATATATACAAGTATCCAGTGTGTCTTCAGCAGGGGCAGGGACATTTGGTAAACTGGGGATTTTTACAGTCTGGATCCTGAACACAGTGAAGGATTCATCAAAGATCATCACAGAACAACAAACTACACCAGGCCGACAGCTTCATGGCCACACTTGTCCAGACTCATCCTCTGGTTTACACCGGGCTGGGCAATAAAACTGAATTCCTACGACAACTACTTTCAACTGGCTTTTCCCTTCTGGGAGGGGAGACAAGTTTGCTCTGCAAAATGGGAGAACAGCTTTTAAAATTGAGCACCAACTCAACTGGATTTAAGGTATTTCAGGAACTGAGGAGCAGATAAGGGCTGCTTTCTTCACTTCTTGTTGACTGGAAAGATCACGAGATGATAAGCAGGTAGACGTGGTCTAAACAAGTCGTCACCATTTCTGTTAACCAAGAGAACACAGAGGAGTGACGCGATTTTGGAGACGTGGACCGGCTACATCTATAGGCTGACTAAAAACCCATATGGTGGCAAAGCTCAGAAGAGGACTCAAGAGGTTCGTGCTTCCAAATGGACTATTGTGTGCGTCGTCTCTTCATTCGCCACAATAACATCCCTGCCCGATTATTGAGAACAGCATAAGTCTCCTTTTATGCTTCCTTTCTACTCCTTTGCTGCACAAAAAAAGCAACCAGACATTGTACAACAGCTCGGTAACGTTGGAATTGAGTTTCAAAAGTCTCTAAAGGATATCTTCATATTTTTTATTTTCCTTCCCCTGAAAAATAATAATAATAAAAAAAAAACACCCAAAGGAAACCAGGGTTGATTAATCCTTTCCGAAACACCACAGTTCACACACTTAACAAGGAGTTTTGTTTTCTATACATGGCTGCAAATATGTAGCTTTCCTGGGTTCCTACATGTTGAACTATAATCCAAGGATTTCAAGGTCCAAACCTAGAATTCACCATCTCCATTGAGAGTTCAATGCAAATAATAATAATAAAATAATAATAATAATAATAATAATAATAATAAGACAAGTACAGCAGCAAACACAGCAGGCTTCATAAATATTTTGGTACCGAGAACACAGCTTCATTGGTTGTGCTCCTGAACAAATTTTAAAATCAGAGCTATCCGCTGTTTTATTTTAATCACAGATTGTTCACCGTTTCCTGTCGGTTTTACTCAAATTGGACACGAATTGAACAGAATTATTGTCTCATAAGGCTTCAGGGCATTTAAGCAGCAACTTCCAACAAATACAATCTCTGCTTTTTTCAAGATCAACAAGATAAACCATTGTAAAAAAAAAAAAAAAAAAAAAAAAAAAGCACACAAATGTGGACTACTACGTTTGTCGACACAGAATAAGAGTTTAACAGTATTTTTTTTTTACCTCATAAAAAGTCAGGTATACGTGTACCTGGAACTTTCTGCTTTGCTTACACTTGTCTTTTCTGTGATTTTTCTTTCCAAAACAGAACAAGAACTGCTTTCACCCTAGATTTATTGATTTTTAAGGACTTGCAAGCCAATTATTTAAAAAAAAAGTAAACTTTTTAGGCATCTAAAAAAAAAAGGCAAAACTGACTGCTAATGAAACCCCGAACGGACATAATGTTTCAGAAAATTTCTGTTTTGTTTCTCAGAATTAAATCTAAGTCTTTAAAAAAAAAAAAGACTTAAGATTACAAATTGCATTTTTTAATGAACGGCACTGTCTGAGTGTAACCCTCCTGAATGTTAATGTATTTAAGCCTTACCAACTATATTTCAGCCAACTGTATCAATAAACATGACAATGGAAATCTGACTGTTGATGTTTGTTGCCAAAGCTTAGAAAATAATAGCTGAGGATGCATTAGACCAGCTCTCACTACTCTAAGACTGGACTATGATACTCCAAATCAGCCAGAATGTGGGATGTTCCCTGCAGGCTCTAGAAGAAGCCTTCTGGTGTGTATCAAAAACCCTGCTCACAAAACCTCTGTGGTGAGATGATGGTGATGATGACCATCGCAGTGGGCGTCGAGTCCTGAGGGATTTCTGCAGGAGCCTCTGTAGAACCAGCGCCCATCCAGGGTTCTGCCATTGCACTGTTGCAACAAAAAGCATTGCGCCAAGCAGCTGACTCACACAATCCTTGCTCACTAAGAACATAAGAAAATAAAAGAACGGAGGTGTACAAACCGTCTTCTACTGTTCAAAATGCATCATGCATGTCTCTTAGAAAACATTCTACTGCAGAGGTGACACAGAGTGCGTAAGACTTCTTGTTGCAAGACAACAAGGAGAGCAGTCAAAATCTGCAGTGACTGAGCAGTATTTGAACGATCACTAAGGTCATGGACACCATGGGGCTATAGGTCGCTTTGGGCCACTGGACTGATGTGTTTCTTTCCAATCTTGAAAGAACAAGGAGTTTGTTATGCTTGACCAATAGAAGTAGAACTGGTTGTTGAATAATGTCTTCAACTGAAGGGGAGTAACATAGCTATATATATATGTGTGTATTTGTGTTAAAACTCTAGGTTTCATTAAAGAACTTAGCTATTTGGTATATTTGCCAGTAGAGGAGTTTTATTGTAAGGCACTGGTTTCAAAACACAGACAAGGTCTGAACCCACTGTGGTCTGATTCTGTGCACGGTGTAACCCAGTGAACCTGTGGTTCGATTCATGTTGTCTGGGTCTCTGCAGATGTGGTTGCACACACCTAATCCAACAATCAGCACTGAAAAGACAAGTGTAATTAGCCTTTGTCAAGAGGCCATTATTTTTAAGCCAGTTGCAGCTAATTTCTGAATGGACATGAATACAGATATGACACTTGAAACATATCTCTACGTCTAATAACAACATGAATCTGACAGGGATAACGGGGATTTGTGTAAATTCACCAATAGGACAAACAAAGAGTAAAGGTTAAAGGAGTTGGGCATCACAGGTTGAAGGCTTATACTCAGTATAATATAATATAAAGGGGCCTAGATTATAGCAATTTGCTACAAAGGCTGGAAAAAATGTTCAAAATCTCTAAAATGGGGAAAAGATGATTTCTGATTTATACTAACATAGGTAAGGTGCCATTATTTCTAAGGAATATTCCCACACATTTAACATAGGATGGAAAAAAAGTCCCAAATTTTACCAAGGAGTAAGAACTGGTCGCTGTTCAGTGGGGCAAACGTTTACCTCTTTCACCCGTTGTTGGTTTAAAGGTAAAATTCACCAAACATGGAAGCAAAAGACGCTTGAAGTAATAAAATGCTAACTTTAAGTTATTTATTTGGACAATATTCTTCATAAATAGCTTGGTTTCTTCAAGGTAGGGATCTTTCTTGGTGGATGTGACCAGAATGTCAGCGATAAAAGAGTTCTGTTCACTATTGGTTACCAATATATTAAGTTCTGTCCAAGGGGACTGCCCATTTAAAAGGGCTCAGACGTTTTTTATGCAGCACAACCTAATACTTATATATGTAACACCTAAAAAAAATCTACTAATGCACCAACTGATAAAAGTCACTTTTCTTTAAATTTTAACCTCCCAAAGGCTTCTGCGCTGATTTTTCCAATTGTTTTAAGCATGAAGTCGCTACAATCAGTTTAAGGAGACTTTTGATCCGTTTTGGTGTGAAGCATTTCTTTGTCCTCCACATACTGGCTCTGACTAGTCAGTGAGAGATCAGTGGGATCTTCTTCCTCTTTGCCGTTACTGGCCAGGTCCAGTCTTGAGTCCGCATTAACAAAGGAGTCACTGGAGGACGGAGCCGAGGTCTCAGCAGCTGACGTGGAGCTGGTGTCCAGGCGCGTGTTGTTAACTACCCTGGGGATGAAGGAGGGGACATGAAGGAGAGACATGTAAGACTAGTTGCATTCCTTACACAAAATTCAGCTTCCTGGAGGCACAACTTTGGCAGATGTAATCCATGGAACAAATTAATTTCCGGGCTCCGACAGCAAATTCCAAAACCCATATTTTTCCAGAGCGAAACTAGCAGCTTCCAGTCAACTTTTGGTCCATTTTTAGAACAAACATGTGAGAGAAAGAGAGAGTTAGAGGGAGAGAGGCAGAGAGAAAGAAAAAAAAAAGAGAGAAAAAAGCCCAGATGAAAACAGCAGTGCTGAGACTTACATGCCGTGTCGCAGGACGTGCCTCTCCCATTCTAGGCTGTTGGTGAAGCAGCGGCCACAGAACTCGCAGGGAAGTCGCTTCTCTCCGCCGCTTGGCCCAGAGCTGGTGCTGCTGGGAGATGCAAGGACTTCTGGGAATCGGAGTTGAAACAAATGGTTAACTTTAGCACAAAGTGAGCCATTTACAGCCCAAGAAAATCATAGTAATTTGCAATCAAGTCACATTTTTAACTCTTAAAGCAATGTAAATTTGGAGTTAGTCGACAGAAAAGTTTAGCTACATTCACTGGTAGCTCAGTCACAATCAGTTGTTGCCGTTTCTACCTCTTTGTATCTGATGGAAATAGCTGCTCCTTTAAATATTAGTTTATCATTCTAACGCTGTTAAAAGTGTTAAATTATTTCTTCTTATGTTCCATAAACATTTCATACAAGGAGTGCCTTTGGTTTATGTGGATTTTTACCTTGCGGGACAGTGTTTTCCTTCACTACCTCCTTGACTTCTTGTTCCTCTTCCTCTTCTTCATCATCATCTTCCTCCTCCTCCTGCAGTTCTTCCTCTTCTTGCTCCTCTTCCTCCACCGCCTCATTTTCCCCGTCCTCTCTGATGTTTTCCTCCCCGTCTTTGTCATCCGTCTCCTCCTGGTCATCCACCATGTTCTCAATGATTTCCATTCCTTCGTCGTCATCGTCATCCACCTCCTCGTCCTCCTCCTCGTCCTCCCCCTGCATGGTGGCCTCTCCGTCCGCCACCATCTCCAGAATTTCGCTCTCAGCTTCCTCCTCTGCGCTGCTCTCTTGCTCGTTTAGCATCTCCAGCTGGTCCAGGTTGACTCGGCCCATCAGCTCGAAGTTACGGATAACCTGATCAGAAACAAGATGTCAGCGCTCCGTTAAGAGCTTTAATTTTGTCTTTCATTTGGAGGTGTTTAAAATACTGCAACTCAAGAACAGTGCAAAATTGACACCTTTATTTCACTTTTTAAAAGGCAGCATTTTCACTGGCAAGTTAAAATGTTTTAAGATGAAAATGTTACATACAAAAGAAAAAAAACAAAGCTTTTCTAAAGACAGTTTTTTTCTTTCATTTTAATTTGGATCAGGAACATTCGGTGACTTTTATATGCCTATAAAAGCTAGAATCACCAGATCTAAACAAGATCAGTCTTTTATTAAAAATAAAAGCAAAGCAGGTTCATGTTTAAAAATTGTATAATCAGAAAGATTGGAGTGAAATAGCAATGTTTATGTTCTCTTCTGAGTTTTGGGATAAGTTGCTTTTAGAAGGCCTGAATTTTTGCACTAAATAGAGCTATAATTATAAGAGTCACAAAATGCAGTTATTCAGACATATATTTAGTTATATTGATGATTTTTTAGAACCTCTTGATAACCTGAAACAGATTAAAAGAGGTTATTCTTTCTTTTGCACTTTGTGAAACACCTGCTGAAGAATTAGGTGAATGGTGCTATGTAACGGTCTCAACACAAAAAGATCGATCTCTGAATTCTTTAGCTTCACCCTGAAACGGTGCTGTTCTCTTCATCATACTTTTAAAAGAATTTTAATTCAAATTGGTGGCTTTTGAATGATTTAGATTCCAGAGAAAAACAAAATAAATCTAAAAAAAAATTATGATACATCTACTCATTGTCAGTGAATAAATGGAGAAACACCTGCTGCAACATAAATGTGTAATATCACATGTACATTAGTTATAAAAGGCTGAAATAATCTTAGATACAGAGTCCCTTTAAGGTAAAGATAGTTTATTTCCACTAAGAGATCATTTGTTTTTGCAACCATCAGAGAAAAGTTTCCTTTCTGAAACATCCCAAGTGCAGCTTTATTTTTTTTTCCCCTTTCATTTTAACCTAATTACAAAAGTATTAATTTCTTCTACTGCTAATAGACTCCTTGGTGTAGTTCATCCAACAAGTCTCTGCTCATTGAAAGTCTACTCATAGTTTCTGTGTATCCATGGAAAACGTAGCTATGCAAAACCACACATACTGGTCTCCAACTGACCTTGTGCTCAAGGCGAAGGTGCTCCTCTAGCTGGCTGCTGCGGCCGCTGTCATAGTAGCAGAGCTGGCACTGGTAGGGCTTAAGCTCGTCATGCTTCTGCAGATGGAGCTGCAGGGCATGGTCACTTGAGCATGTGAAGGTGCACTTGTGGCAGCGAAACACAAGGCCCTCTAGGTGACGTGACAGCTTGGAGCGGCTGATCTCCAGAGGAGCCACACGATCTTCTGATGGAGAGGGAAGTGAAAATTAGTTTCATTTTCGCAGACGGGAAGAGGAGGAGGAAGATTTGTGTGAGTCTAAATTAGATATGTGTGCAGTGCTGAACATTTTGTGGGCTGTTGTGAGGAAAAGCAAACAGAGCACTGGGACTTCCTGTAGTCTTGACGTCACCATGAGGTTGCCAGGGAACCAGCGAGAGACCCCAGGGCAAGAAAAAAGTAAAGAAGCAGCAGTTTCCAGTCTGTGAAACTAAAATGTTACTGTTTATGTTTGACTTGTCTACACTAGGTCGAGGCTTATATTTAATGCATTACAGAAAATCTTCTGCCTCCACTACCATAAAAATATCAAATAAAAATAAAACTTTTCTGAACTGCAGACACAGATTTATAAAGGGTAAGTTAATGGAAACCTGCCAGTTCTTTAGTGTGCTTAAAGAACTGGCAGGTCCTTTAAACATGACCCAACCAGGAACCTTATTTTAAGACCTTAACTGACTTAAAAAGAGAAAATTAAGGCAAATTGACCCAAACAAAGGAAAACGTGGCTAAACTGAAACAAAAAAGTTAAGTTAAAATAAAATAAAGCAAACTAACTAAATTTCTTGAAACCTAACCTAAACCTTCAGCTCAGCTTCATTCATTGTACAGAATAGATAAAAGTGAATTTCAAATTGCTACACATGAATCTTAGAATTAAACCCTTAAATAAAAATACATTGCATATCAAAAATAAATAAGAAGTACTCAAGAAATTAGAATGGGATGTCAAATAAGTCAAAGTGTTAAACATAATTCTTATATTAACTCTTTGCTCGATGTGTATGTTGGAACCTTGGGACAATAGGAAAGTTGGCACGGATAAAACCAAACAGCAAAAATCTCAAACCACTCCTGTAAAACCCGGACTTCCCATGACCAGTAATGCGTACCTCTGTGCAGAACAATGTGGTCGATCATGTTGCTCTTATGTTTGGTGTGATAGAGGCAGAGAGGGCAGTGCAGTTCCTTAGGTAAATCCCCGCTTCCGCTGTTGTTGTGACCAGCCTCGACATGCAGAGAAAAGTTATCCCTGAAAAACATTTACAGATGGATTTTGCACCCTTAATAACACTTCAAAATAAAACGGAGCACTTCGAATGAAGGTCGGGAGTTTTCTCTCACTTGCAGCAGGTGAAAAAGGAGCAGTCTTTGCACTTGAAGAGCTTCTTGCCGCCGTGGCGGTCCCTGTAGTGCCGGCGCAGACTCTGCATATATCCGGAGCTGAACTCGCAGAACTCGCATGTGAGCATGCCGCACGGCGTGGACCCGCCGGGTTGAAAGTTTAAAGACATCTGACTCCGGGAAGCCAGCTTGTAGCGAGTGAGTTCCTCACAAACATCAGCTGGCTCCAGATCTGACGGATCTAAGAAAGAGGCAGGAGAAAGAAAGAGAATATTACAATCTTAAAAATTGAGTCATTTCATCTCAGGAAAAATCCAGCTGCTAATTACAGACCACACACCAGACATGTAAAGAATGAAGGACTGTGTGAAGGCTTATAAAGTAATATTCCAAGCTTTGGACAATTCATGTAACACTGCCCAATGAATCCTTTCAAAACAGAAACAGTATGGCAAGCCTACCAAAACAAGACTGTCCACCTAAACTGGCAGAAAGGGCAAGAAAAAGCAATCAGAAAAACAGCCAAAAGCCTGTGGTAACTCTGTGGGAGCTACAGAGAGACACAGCTCAGGTGCAAGAATCTCTGAATGGGACAACTTCTATCCAGTTACTTTAAATGTTGGAAGAAAGCCATTGTTACACTGCAACATAAAAACGCTGTTGCTAAAAGCAACCTGAAAATGGCTTCTCGATGGAAAATTGTGAATAGGGAAGATGGTCAGAGATGATGAGAGAAGGGATGGAACTAAACAAAAAGCAATCCTATAAGAAATCCTGTTAAAGTCACCTAAAGACATGAGACTGGGCAGAGGTTCACTTTCCAGCAGGACAACAACCTAATCGCACATCCAAAGATAAAATGGAAAGGGTCTGATCAAAGCATAATCATGTTTTATGATGGCCAGGTCAGAGTGCAGACCTTTATAACCAAGACCTGATAATGGCTGTTCACAGCCCCCTCCATCATTCTATTTGAATAAAAAAGACATTCTAATAAATTTATCTGCAAAAATAACAGTCATTAAAGTAGCTGGAAACACAGCCCAACAGAGTTGCAACTGTGATTACAACAAAATGCCACAGTTTTGAAGAATGGGACTGAACATCTTACCTTTCAGCCTTTCTTGTTGAAAAAAAAAAAAGAAACTACATTAAAACGCCAGTATTTTTTTTTTCATTTCATAATTCTGCACTGGTTAAAAATACTTCTAAATTTCCCTGGCTGTGTAGTAACTGACTGAATAA
The DNA here is from genome assembly GCA_903066815.1 of Brachyrhaphis roseni. NCBI lineage: Eukaryota > Metazoa > Chordata > Actinopteri > Cyprinodontiformes > Poeciliidae > Brachyrhaphis > Brachyrhaphis roseni. The sequence continues at coordinate 64,010 of CAEFZY010058466.1, forward strand.
ATACAAAACTTATTTCACTTCAGGTTTTATAATTGTACAATAATTTATTAGAACGGTACAAGATGTTTGGCTCTTTCTGGAACTAACCAACATAAAAACTCAACTTCACTGGAAATGAAATACAGCATTTATATTGACAAAATTAATATCCATATGAATTGATATTTCCCTCATCTCCAGACTACAAAAAAATATTTCTCCTATGTATGATCAACCTGTGGCTTTCAGGATGATAACAAATATTTACATATTTTCTGCTTATTGATCGTGCTACTAGTATCCGAGCTAATCGCACCATTGAAATTTATTTATGAGGAACTTAAGCGGACCTCTGCATTATGAAGACAAAACAAGGCCTCATTTTGCAGACTTGAGGTTTTTGAGTTATTCTTCTAAAATATGAACAAAAATCAAATAAAATCTGCTTGCCCCACAAACAAAAGAAACTTCAAGTCAGAGCCAGAAATCACTGAAGTAACAAATTGCCATCATTTTGTGTAGCTTAAGCTTCAAGCGTGCATCTGCAAGTCTGTTCATATTACTGGCTCATTTGTTTAATTCATACATGTCTTGCATAAAACAAAGTAATCTACCTACTGCTACAGCACTGGATTGATTTGCTGCGTTAAACTGGGCAATTTCACCATCGTAGGTATAAGAGAGTAAGCATGAGCATCTTCAGTCATCTTCATCCTCCTTCCCCCTCTCCCAAGGGTCTATGATATCAGTTATTGGGCTCATGCTTTCGTCCTACTTTGAGCCTCCAACACATCAATAAATAAGCGGAAGGCAGACTAATAGATTATGTACCCATGTAGGAAAAGCAGAATTCAGCACTCAAAGTGAAAGGAAAGCTTGCACTTTTAAATTTTTTTTTTCTAAGATCCGATTTCAGACATTTGCAGAAGAGGTAGAGAAATTCAGATGTACCACAATTGGTTAATGTTTTATTATCCTCTGTACTGTGAAAAAAAAAAAAAAAAAAAAGCAGAAACAAAGAAAATTCAGTGGTGATTTGAATGAAATAGAGCCGGAACTCATTTCTATTGTTGAAGAAGGAGAACCATGCAGTTGCTGAAGGTCTTGATCAAAATTACAGTCACATCATCAGCTTAAATATTTTCAGGTTTGAGTGTCAGTTCGATTACTGACATAATTCGAAGAAAAACTGGGTAAACTTTGCTTCTGAAAACAGAGGCAATTGACCAGGAGATCTTCAAAAGGAAGAACAAAAAAAGAAAAGACTTGCTCGGTCTGAATTTCAGATATTCAGTGGCTGGTTTGGCGCAGCATGGAGACATTCAATATGTCAGCTCTGCTCTCTCTCAATGCTTCATTTGTCCTGCTAGTGCACAGCTGACAGCAGTGGATGGTGCACTGAGGAATGCTGCACCGCTCCGGCTCCAGGGAAGATTCCACAGCTCCAGCAGCAAGGTGACAGCTGCTGCCAAGAAAAGCCTGCAAGCTAACGCCGCTTCTGCAGAAAAAAACCACGGCAACACCTAAAAAACACAGCAGCGTGTCAAACTACAGCCAGAGCGCCGCTTCGACTAAACATATTCAGCAAAGAAAAGGCGTCAAAGACGAAACTGAGGGGAGACCTGGAAGGCAAGAATCCAAAGCAGATTTTGTCCTTGTAAGTGCATCAAGATGTCTGACATAAAAAAGGGAATGAAAATAGTTGATGTGAAACTTGTTAGCTTGACTTGGAAAAAAAAAAAATCTTCTAACTAATGCTATAGAATGTGCACAACCTTTGGGAAAGTACACAGGGCGACTTTTACTTTTATCTCCATCCAGCCCATTTGTAATCTGCATCCAAGACATTCCATCTAAACCTTCAAAAACTTCTCAATTTCTCCACCTAAGACTATCGAGTAGTCTCCCATCTATTGAAAAACGTATTGAAGATGACGTTATACCATCTGTGGTCAGATGAGAATGGTCAGTGTGCGCAGCCTGTCGGGGCAGCCTGACAGCAGCGTGCGCAGCCTGGGTGGCAGCTCGGAGTTTAGGGAGGGTCAGAACCTCGCCGTGGTCCGTCAGAGAATGCTCCTTCAGCTGGCTGATGGTCATAGAGGAGAATGGGCAGGACAAGCACTTGTATGTGTACTGCTCACCTGGAAGGAAATGAACAAATGTTTAAAATATATATTGTTTTCCATTATTAGAGAAACAGTTGACAAAGATTTTTTTGTTTTTTTGCAGAAACAAAGCCATCTGTATTATTTTGTAACAGGCAAGACAACCTGGAATCATTAGGGCTCCCCTTTGTATTCGTGGTGTCTAGTAAAAGTATTCGCACTCCTAGAACTATTGTGACATTACGACCACAAACTACACTGTATTTTTTGGATCAACACAAAACAGCACATAATTCTGAATTGGATGGAAAATGACACATGGTTTTCAAATGATACTGGCAAATAAGAATCTGAAACATGAAACACAAACAGCAGTGGGCTGTAAAACTACATCTAAAGCTTTGGACAGTTCAAAGACCAATATTCAAACCAGTTAGAAGCTGTCAAAAATGGTTCTCAACCCTGTAGCTTTAATAAAATAGCTTCAGATCAATATGTTGGCATGGCCTAATCGAGGTTCAGATCTTTATTTGTCAAGAATGTTAAATATCTTTTTATGGCATTCCTTCCACTTCACATTTATACATCACTTTGTGTTGGTGTATCACATAAAATCCCAATAATATACATTAATGTTCGAGGTTATAACAAGAAATTTTTTGTTTTTTAAAAGTTGCAAATTTTAAGGGGTATGAAAACTTTTCAAAAGGCACTGAAGAAAATACAGACTTTTGGAGACCAAGTGGAAGGAATTTGAAATTCTGCACTGAACTGAAAGTCTGACCAGGTTTCTAGCATTTGATTTCCATCAAGATAAATTAGGAAGGCTTCTGTTAGAGCACTTGAGAAATTGCATTTTTTATTTATTTTTTTTTATTTGTGTTAATTATAGAGATCTGACTAAATAGTAAACTGCCGGTAAAACTGGTGGCCAAGCTATTTTAAAAAGCTGATCTTATCAGTCAGTGTTGCTGACATCATCATCGTGACACCACCACGGAATCAAGTTTCCTCGTTTCTGTTGCATGTGCTCAAAAAGCAAGGTAGCAAATCTGATCTGACTGCAATGTGGCCTTACAAGAAGTGGTTAGGCTGGAAAATCACTGCCTTACTGAGCTTTATCTAGAGAGAACATCACATTTTGAAAATTTCAAGTTCCTGGTGGAACAGCAGAAGACATCAGCTAGCATTTATCCTCAACTAAAGATAAGCAACTTTGCGTTTCAACAGAAACAGATCTTAAGCTGTGCTCTGTACAGTAATGAATTTGTTGACGTTTAGACCTTCTGCTTTCTCCTGTAATGTGTGACTCAACGCAATTGTGTGCAGGTATGTGTTTACCTGCGTGGGCCTTATGCAGGTGGCTCTTCAAGCGACTCGCGTAGGCAGACTTAAAGGGACAGAACCTGCACTTGAACGGCTTGTGGTGACCATGGTGAGACTGCACATGTCTGTCCAGGCTGCCGTGACACAAAACATGAACAAAAATAAATAAATAAATAAAGGAGGAATGTTTGGTTTAGAACAGGAAAAAGGAGAAAAGGGTAATGACGTTCATCTAACTAACAACAGCTAAATCTTTGCTAATGACTGCATAACATGGAGCCAAGAGGGATGAACTCATCTACCCACAATCCCCTGTAGGGAATGAGTGTGTTAGTGTCCTGTGGAGATGGTTGGAGCGGTGTTTTTTAACGCCAGTACCTCTGCGGTGACACGAGAACGCAGCTTCTTTCTGGGTCGGGGCATGTACAGTGCAGAGGGATTACACCTGGGAGCTCAGAGGAGATGAGGATTCTCCCTTTCCCTCTTGCTCTCGCCGTCTCTGCGGCAGATAAAACAAATTGCAGGACCAAAATGTCCCGTCTCTCGCTGTAATGTTTGCCCTTCTCTCTCCTAACAGGCAGGAAATCTCGGAGAAGATTGGAGATTCGGAGGGACTGCGATCAGGTAAACAGTGCGAGGTGTAAAACTGTGCTCAGAACAAAATGAGTTCAACAGTCAGGTGATTGAAACGGCAGATGTTATCAGAATGGAAGGGTGTTCAAGGAAACGGTTTAAAATGTAGGAAACTGGGGCTGCATCTCCAACAAACGGTGCATGCAGATTCAGCTTATACTAAATGAGACCAGTCTCCCTGCTTGATATGAATGACGTAAAACAATTAGTGCACCTACAGCACATAATGTCACAAATGATGTAACAACTCAAGAAATGATATATTGCAAAAAATTAAGATATTCTTTTATCGTTGTCACACAAATGTGTCCGGTTCACATTTGGACAAATGTGAACCGGGTTGTGTGCAAAGAAACGGTTGCTTAGAACGGGTTTTTCCTGACTGGCTCTGGTGCTGCAAAAACTAGTTCAATCTGGGCTCCAAACCTTTGCTGAGCCAGGAGAAATAAATGCTTTCATCAGGAACGGGAGGCAGGCTGGAGGTGACCAATACAAGTGGAGTGAATGAAATGTTTTAACTCCTGAGTTAGTTTTGTTTTTATTATTTTTAATTCAAGACAGAACTAATAGAACCAGTGCGGTAATGTAGGTCCATCCCACCCACATATATGAGCTTTTAGTCACTGCTCCCATCTGAATTCATAAATCCTGTGTTTAGAAACGCTGTCCTTCAAATTCGCCCGCTGTTAGTTGCTTTTTAACGCAAAAACACAAAAATGTCCTGACTCAGATTTGTTCTGTCCTGTTCAACTTTTTTCAAAATAAAAACAAACATTTCTAATGAATCTCTACACCAGGGAGGTTTTATATGTGGACGTAGCAAAAAGCACAAACTCAGACAAGAAGAAAGAAAGAGAAAAAACAGAATATGCGTAGAAGGAGGGAAGGACACAAGAAAGAACAGAATGAAGAAATGTAGGACACAAGGAAGGAAGGAAAGAAAGACAGGAAAGAAAGTGAGAAAAGCAAGGATTGAATAACAAGAATGGAGATAGGAAAGGATCACATTATGGAAGGAAAGACACAAGAATAAGAGGACAATAAGGAAGGGTGGAAGGACAGAAATATACACAGTAGGAAAGAAAAGAACGATGAATATGGAATGAAACTAGTCATGACAGAAAGAAATAAAGGACAGAAAGAGGATAGATAGGATAAAAAATAAATTAAAAAAGGAAGGATGCAAGTGAGGAAGGATGAAAATAGAACAAGCAAGAACAACAGGAAAGGACAGTAAGAACAGTGCAGGGAAGACAAAGAAAATGAAGAATGTGATGATGGAAGAAGACAAGAAGAAAACAAAAAGGGAATGACACGGGAAAGGATGGGAGACACGGACAGAAAAAATGAAGGACAGAAGAGAGACAGGAAGAAGGAAAGATGAAAACTGTTTCCAGACTGATGCAGGGATCTAACTTAATTCCTTTTCCAGACTATGTAGGAACAATGTTTTAGTAACATAATGGTGAAGTTCTGGGATCCATTTAATTTATTTTCTTTAATTCATTTCTTTTAAATTGAACCTGTAAGAATGGACCAACTGAGCCACAGAGCACATGCAGGAATGTATGTAAATTCATGTATTCATATGTAAACCTATATTTGCATCTAAGATGAAGAGGAAAATAATGTCAGATATCAGCAGCATGACTCCTCTTCACTTACTTGTGTCTGAAGGGTGAGACGAAATGGCAGTACTGACAGCTGTATTTATCCTCTTTGTTGAACAAAGCCATGGCCGAATGGCTCCTCTCGTGGGACCTCAGTCCCTGCATGGACATGAAGACCCGGTCGCACTGGGAGCACGCGTGACCCCCGGTTGCCAGCCGGTGATTCGGCTGGGTCCCCGACACCGTGGCTCTGGCGGCAGCCACGAGGGCGGCCGCTCTTCCCTCAACCTCCGCGTCCGGATCCAGGGTCTCCAGATCAACGTCGTCAACGTTTTGATCGGTGGAACGAGTTGAAAACGGGGGGATGAACGATGAGGTTTCGGGTCTGTCGGTGCGGTCGACTTCGGCTGCTTCATCCTCCTCCAGGACGCCGTTGGTTAGAGTGTTTGAGGGCACGGTCAGGGGTACGTCAGTGACTTCCTGCTGCAAAGCAAAGCAAAAGAAAAGAAAAATTGCTCACTGAGATGTTTACACTAATCAAATTTTAACCCATTGGATTTATTTGTGGTGCTTAAAACTCATTATTATTACTCAATCAGCATGTCAGTCCATAACCATTTTTTGTAACTGATCACTTTGGTTTGGTTAGAAATTAAAGCTGGAACTTTGCATTAATTTTGTTTTGATTTACAGAACAGAGAAGCAAACAAAATCCGTCAGTTTCTCTTTTACTTTCCTCGTCTGCTGGAGAAGCAGGCCAGTAACTACGAACACGGAGAGCAGAAAGACAATCACTGCACTCTTTTTCTTTATTGCCAAGAGAAAACTCATTCTGTCTGTGGAAGGACCTGACCCTGCACTTCAGGCAGCCATAAATAAGAAGCACCAACCACAGAATCAACCAGTTCCTGAATTCACCATTACTGCCTGTTCTTCATTTATATCAGAAGCACTTCCTGATTTAAAACTGGATTTGAAAAAAAACAAACAAAAAAAAACATTTGAAAAACAATTTCAAATGTCTTTCAAATGTTAAGAGTTAAAATTATTTATTTTAACTCTTCCTCTTATATGGTAAGTTTAATCAATACAGTAAATATGTTAATTTAAAACTTACGATAACAACTATGACGTGAAATGCAAATGATCCATTGCTGTGAATTGTTACTTAAGTAAAACTCTGTGTGGCATGCATGCAGAACACTACGCATGGTGAAAAACCAAGACTGCACAAAATCCCCATGTTGAAACATGGCTGAGGCAGCATCAAGCTGCGGGTATGGTTTTCTTAAATAAATCGAAGTGTCTAAATAAAGGGCTAGTCGTGGAGGAAACCCAGTTAGAAGGTGTGAAGATTAAAGAGTGCCTAGAGGTTTGCCTTTTAAGGAAGACACCAACCCTACCCTAGAGCTACAATGGAATGGTTTAGATCAAAGCATCTTCATGTGTCACAATGGTACAAAGTTCAGACCTACATTAAGAATATGTGGCAAAAGGTGAAATTTGATCTTCAAAGATGTGTTCCATCCAAACTGAGATTTTCTAGGGAGGAATGGGCAAAAATTTCTGTCTCTGGAGGCAAAAAGCTGGCGGAGAAATAGCCCAAAGGAATTGCAGCTCTAATCACAGCAAAAGAAAGTTTTGCAAAATATTTACTCGTGGAATGTGCATACAAATGTACCCAACACACAGCAGATTTTGATTTCAAAAGCAAAACCAAACAAAAAACTGAAAGTTATGTACACTTATTGTCCCACATTGCTATTATGCACTACTTGTTACCAACAAAAATATGAAAAATACAAATTTTGATAGTAACAAAAATATATACATATAGGGGAAGTTTAGCTAAAATGCAAGCAGAAAACTTTTCCTGTTTCATGCTCTGTGCTTGTCTGTCTATCTTCCTTTGGACAAGTAAAAACAGGCTAAGTTTGATGGACGAGTCAGGCCTCTATCTGAGTATGTCGTTGGATCCCCAGGCCTGTTGCCCTCTGTGGCAGTCTCAGTGGATTACTAATGCACAAACTGTTGCCAATGACTGTCTAAAAAGTTATGGCTCACAGCTCCATCGTCTTGCTTAGGATGGGACAGCACAACTCATTTTCTCTGAAAGAGGATGACGGCCTCTGTCAGCAATAAACAAAATGCACAAACCAAAGTCTATTTAAACAGATCACTGCAATTTCCAGAGTTAGAAAATACAACAGACTCACTGGGGACCAGCAGAGTGTGCTTTTACAACACTCTAAAAAAAGATCCGTGGATCATTTTAGCACAGCAGGAATCTTTACATTTGCATGGAGTGTCATTTTGAGGGGAGCTTAATTTTCTTACAAGAACAGTTTGACATCCTATTGTTGACGATTACAACAGCAAGGGGGCAGGAATTAGAGCTTGGTGTACTGAAGGAAATCTAGGACACAGTCTACATATATTTGTTATGATTTTAAAGTTCTTAAGTATGAAGAGCCTACGTATTTTTCAGATCAAATAGCGATACTTTTCAGAAGTTTTTGGTCCATTTAATCTCTAAGATAAAAAGAAACAACGTAGTATGGAGGGATATATCACACACACAAACATGGATGGCCGTACAAATAGTAGACAGACATGGGTGGATGGAAGAGTGCATTTTTTTCTTCATACAGAGATTTGAATATAATTGAAATTCAGAACTTTTCTTGACGATTTAGGAACAGTGTAAGTGTAACTTTCCTCTTAGATTTAAAACAAACTCAAGTTTTAAATTTCAAGTTGTCCCACATCACTCTTTCATACCTTTGTCATGTTAAATCAAAAATGTGAAAAAATCTTTTCTCTAAAAATCAAGAACGTCTTCTTACAGTATGCAAAATGTGAGAAATTGCCAGAGCAGGAGCATCCCTGTTTGATGACACATTTTAAGCCAATCACTTGCTACAGTGTTTAAAATACCAGCCATGCATGCTGGCATGACACTTTGCATACCTCCTGATAACCATAAGTGGATTCTCGCAATTACATAACAATTAAGTCGTTAACACGAGCATCTCAAGATGCTGAGATAATTAGCTCATAATCTAAAGATACTAGCATTAAAGTGTGATTGAAAGCATCTTTTACCTTTTGTACATGCATTATTGTTGTGCTAAACATTTGTGCAATTACATCCTTGGAAAGAATGATTTTCCTACGACTACATCTGTAACACAGGAATATTAAACAGCTTTGCTCACCTTGACACGACCCCGTTTGGCTTCTCCATACTGGACGTGCTTCCTAAGGTGGTTACAGATGGCTCGGAGGGTCGGGTGGATCTCCACGCAGAAGTTGCACCTGAATCCTATGGGGGTTTTATTTGCAAGGCTTTCCTGATGACAAAAATGAAAAAAAAAAAAAAAAGTCTGGCTTACTCAACCATTTTTATAGAAGCTCTAGATAAATTATACAGTTAAGATTCCCTAATGACAAAAATATCAATAATCAAAAATATTTGATAAGTCATAGGGCATTCATATTCTTTTTAGCTTAGATTTTCTCCAGGAAGCTAAAACATCTAATAGTTCACAATAAGTCTGAAGGTATTTTTAACAACCATTCAATGAAACTAATTAAAATGCATTTCTATGTACAACTACAGAAATGCAGAAAGCACAAAAAAAATGATCCCATTATGTTTTTGGTTAGTTGTGACTTATGACTAAAGGTTTCAAGAGTATCGGAATCCTATTTGCATTAACCAATACAATGTTTTCTTTTTTCAACTTGGACCTGTAAAGTGGAAGACGTCCACTTTACAGGTCTTCTTGGATTATCTATAAGTTCCAGCCTCTGGAATCAGGTAGTCAAGTTTTATATTACATAAAGATGCTATGAGTATTATCTATAAAATTAAAATTACATAACACTTTTCAGGACCCTCAAAGATGCTTTACAATGAAATCAGTCATTCCCGTTCATACACACATTCACACGCTACAACAGATACGAATTGCTTATAAAAGAGACATTCTGAACTGTCTTTCTGAAGCCAAAATAATTCCATGAGAGCTCATTATGCTCACCTTCTCATGTTTATTATCCGGCGGCTCTGTTCCTTTCTGCTTGCCAAGAACCTGCTTCTTTCTCTCCAGTCTCATAACTCTCTTCTCAAACTCCTCGTTGTGCTGCAGTAGATGATCGGCCAGATCAGGTAGACCCGTAAACTTCAATTCACAGTGGGAGCATTCGTATAACTCAGACTCCTCATCCTCAGGGATAGATGACACCAAGAAATCCCTCTTAAGGTCTACGCTGTGATGGTCATTGTAGTGCATAGATAGCAGCTGCCCTGTGCTAAAGGACAACCGGTAGCATTTCAGACACTTGAAAGGAAGCCAGTCATCATCACCGTCCTCCTCCGGCTGTAGCGGGACCTCCAACACTTCTTTGTCCTCTTCGTCCGGCACGCCTTCCTCAGCCTTCTCGGGTTCTTTAGCGTAAATAACGGTGAAGTAGCGGCCGAGTTTGCTGGAATGCTGCTTCTTGGGGAAGACGCCAGGATGGCGTTTTATGTAGTGCGAAACAATGCTCTTCCTGCTGAAGGCCTGGAATCCGCAGAGGTTACATCGCCGCCTCTCCACCGCCAAACGCAGCTCTTCGCTCATTTCTGAGCACTCCCCATCTGATGGCGGCTGAGCAATCACTTTGGTGGGCTTGTCGCTCATCGTCTTGGAGGCAGCCAGGCAATGAGTGTAATAGGCATCAATATCGTGGCGCTTTTGGTAGTGTGCAGCCAGGCCTTTGCGGATAGGGTTTGTGTAAGAGCACAACGCACATTTAAAGACATTGTTTTTACCCTCTGGTTGAGCGCGCACATTGTTGTGCTTGATGCGGTAGTGGCGAGCAATGCCTTTCCTTGTGGAGCAGAAGTACTTGCAAAGCTGACACTTGAATACAGCATGTTTCTCTGGCTTATTGATGGGTAACTGAGAAAGGGCAAAGTTCAACTCACTCACCTCCTGGACTTTAGCAGTGCTTGACATATTACTGCTGCTGCATTCAGCCATTGGCTCTGTTTCTCTGAAGGAGGCAAAATTACTCAGAGAGGGTGTGAACATATCTGAGGCCGACTGATTGTGATATTTCTCATAATGGATTTTAAGTTTCTCAAGTGTCCCATGGGTGTATGGACACATTTTGCATCTGTAGGCACCGTAGCCCTGTCTCTGAGTTTTGAACTTGTCGTCTCCTTCATGCAATTCTGAGATATGTTCTATATCGTCTGCAAAGTCCTCGGCGGTGACCTTCACCAAGGGATGCCGTTTCTGATAGTGGGTGAGGACTCCATGAATGCGGGAGTTTACGTATGGACAGTGCCGGCATTTATAAACAGAGCTGGGGTTAATGTCTGCCTCCTGTGCAAAATCTGCAGCTTTTACTTTCATGCCCGGGTGCTTCTTGCCATAGTGAGTGAGGAGGCCATGGAGGCTGTTGTACTCTGACAGACACACAGTACATTGATAAGGATTGTTAGAAATAGAAAGGCGTGGGTGGGAGTGGGTTTCTTGAGGTGGGGTGGCAATAACTAGTACTCCTTCATCAGACTGGCAATTCAGAAGTCCATGCTCCTTTGTGACCTGCTGCTGGAAACTTTCAACAGTGCCATCACCTTTGATGATATCCAAAAGCACAGATTCATCCTCTTTGATAGCCCAGGGGTGGACGGCCTGGTAGTGACTTGTAATGTCCCATATAGAGCAAGCCTCAAAGGCACAATCTTTACATTTGTAATGTTTTGTGTCCGTATTTCCTTGCTGGGTGGTTTCTGGCCCTGCCCAAAGCTTGCTAGCCATGTATGCGTAATCAACATTATGCTCAGGGTGGCGTCTTTGGTAGTGAAGCAAAAGGCCCTGGGGATCAGAATGAGAATAGATGCACCACTCGCAGTGATAACCTGCCTCTAGAATGCCATCTTGGTAAGCCCAATGTAAAATGGTCATGGCTGTCGCTTTGACAGTAGGGTGCTCCTTTTTCAGATGCTTCTTTAGGGCGTAAACGTAGGGGGTTGTATATGGACAGTGTCTGCACTTAAGGGAACGCATAGGTGTCGCATTTTCAAGGTCAGCAGAAGTCGAGATTGCAGTAGAGGAAGTACTGCTAGACTGGACCATCTGTGCTCGTTCGCGCTGGCTCCTCACCACTGCAGTGTGACGACGCACCAGGTCAGCGTTGGCCTTGGTTTCCCTGTGCTTTTTCTGATAGTGGATAAGCACTCCTTTTACAGTCCTGTTGCCATAATCACAATGCTGGCAAAAGAACAGTTCTTCTTCCCCCTTTTCACCACCACCTAGTTTAGAGTTTTTCGAGCCATCGTGGCCATTATTTTGAAACTGCTTCAAAAATTGCTTGGGAGCAGCAATTTGCAGTTCATCCATTAATTTCATTAGACCAGGAGTGGGAGGACCATGCTTGATGTATTTAGCTGTCACTTTCACTTCTGGGTGTCTTTTTTGGTAATGGACCAGTACACCAACCACAGACTTGTTGCTGTACACGCAGTGTTTACAGTAGTACATTTCTTCATCTGATCCGTACACAGATGGAGTTACATTGGGTTGTTTTGGAGTGCTGGAGATGGCAGGGCTGAAGGAGGAGTTTGCCAAGGGATGTGACGGATCAACTGACACCACCTTCATTGTTTTTTGTATACGGAAATAAGATGCCTTTTGCTCTGGGTGTTTCTTTTGGTAGTGGACCAACACCGAGTGCATGTTGGCACTGGAAAAGGAGCACACATCACAGTCATAGACAACCACATTGCTGATAGTTTCTTTTAGAGATTCTGTCTCAGCACTGGCCTCTGGAGACTTTGGAGCTGTTTTTGGCACAGGGCTTGAGGAGGACCTGGGCACTGAAGAAGATGAGTTAAAACTTTTGGGGCCAGAGTTTAATATCTCTCTAAGGGTTTGCGATTCACTGGTCTTGTGACTTTGCTCTACAATGTAGCTGGAGAAGATCATGGCATTGTTGATTTTTACGGTGGGGTGCATTCTTTGGTAATGAGGCATCAGACTCCTGACATTGGGGCTTGTGTATGAGCAAAAGCGGCACATGTACAAAAGATGTGGTTGGTTAAAATTAAGCACGTTGCTTGCTTCTGGATGGTGGTCCATGTAGTGTTGGTGCAAGTCATTGTAATTTGTGTATTCAATGTAGCACTCTAAACAACGGAAAACAGCACTCTGGTCTTCAGGATCCAGGATATACTTAAAGCTGAACTTGATGTAAGGGTGCATCCTCTGATAGTGAGTGCTGACACTTCGAGCTGATTTGTTGTGGTATTCACAGTGTTTACAGTAGAAGCGCATGGTTCCAGAATCATCTGAATAGTCCATGTTCTCGTGGATGGTGCTGTCACTGGGATCAGCTGAAATGTTTTCACCGTCATCAGACAGAGTCAGAGATATTGGAATGTTTCTCTGTTTTAACTTGGGGTTGTTTTTTCTTTTCCCTATTCTGCCTACTTCTTGAGAGACTGAGGATTCTTGATTAAACAGATGCGTGTTGTAAGCAAAGATTGGGTTTCTCTTGTCGTTGTTTTTACTTTCATCACCACTGCCATTATTTTCCCCATTGTATTCATCATCCATGTCATCCAGGTTAATGATCATGTCTTGCTGGCTTTGGCTTATTTTGCTTTGAAGGTTACTGGCAATCTCATCAATTCTAGTTCTCTTTTTGACAGAGGACAGATCCAAAGGAAGGTCATTTATGGACTTCCTGGCTCTTTTTCCTGCAACTAATGTTTTCTTGGTTGTGGATCCCAATATGGATGTCTGGGTTTTTTGCAGAAACACTGGAGAAGCTTCCACTTCAGTGTCTGGCTGGTCACTCGCCTGGGTTTCAAAGACAGTGGAATCGAGGTCATCACAGTAGGAGTGCTTGTGCTGCTGGTGGACTCTCAGACCTTTTAGAGTGGTGGTAGAGAAGCTGCAGAGCGTGCAGCGATGAGGGTTCTGCTGGTCATTAGATGTGCTGGTTGGCTTCTTCCCATTTACTTTGGAGCTTACATTGCCCCCGTTAAGCGGCTCTGTGGCACCATCGTTCTGAGGCTCCGGGCTATCCCCGGTAAGGTCCAATGTCTCTAAATCTGAGGGATTGTGGCTCTGCTTGTGCGTGCCGAGCTTCAAAGGGCTGGTGCAAATAAAGGGGCATTCATCGCATTTGTACACTGTTGTTTTGCCAGAGAGGTGAATGTTTTCAATGTGGCGGGAGATGCTCCGCCTGTGCATCGTAAGAAAGGAGCAGAAGGGGCACTGGAATCGGTTCATGTACCTTCTGAATGGGATTCCTTTAGTTTCCAGTAATTTATTATCACCATCTGTTAACAGCTGCTTTGCATCTGCGGAGAGGATCCCCGTATAGCTGGGATCATCTATATCGCCCACTTCTTCTTCGTCGTCATCGTCGTCCTCCAAGCTGCTCCTGGAGTCATCCTCATTTATCACGTTGGTGTCCACATGTGATACACTGTTGGAGACATCAGCGGAGGTGAATCTTTTTGACAAAATAGAAGAACCAGTGCTGTTGGGAGTGACTGCACTAATCTGTGCGTATTGAATGGATGAAATTTCTGCAACTGACTTGTCCACCATTTGATCTGGGTTTTCCACTGAATCTTCCTTTCCAGTGAAAATCACATTTGATCTCGTTGGACTAGAGGAAGAGGCTGGAGAGCTTGGCTTGGGAGAGCTTGCACTTGGTTCTCCTTCTAGATTTTCAGGGCCGGAAACAATCTTCACCTTATCACTGTGTTCCTTTACCACATGGTCAGTCCAGCTGTCCTTCTGGTCAGTCTGGTAGTCACACCATTCACAGGGAAATGTTCCCTTGATGAGTTCCGTACTTGCCTCAGATTCGTCCTCAGCCTTTGTGCTCTCCGGTTGAGCTTTGCTGCTACTAGAGGGAACTTTGTTATGATACATTAGTTGGTGTTTTAAGATCCTTGCTTTGCGGGGAGACTTGTATGTGCAATACTGACAGGAATACACTTTTGAATGATCGTTGTGCGTTATTACAGTGTAGCTGGCCTGCTTAGCTTTGTCTGGGGAGAATCTTGCACCTGATTTTTCCTCTGTGACATTATGGACCTTTTTGGTGTGATTTCTCAAGAACGACTTTGACCGAAAATAACGGACGCAGAACTGGCATTGGTAAAAAGGGAGATGGGTTTCAGTAGTTGGTTTCTGTGACGTTTTGTTGGGCCCTTCAGAAGAGTTGGGACCTAAAAAAAAATCAAATAAAGTATTGAAGATATATTTTAGAATATTTATTAGAGTTTTCTTAATATAATTTACTTTTTTGCAGTCAGAGAAAAGTATTTCTTTGTCTACTCATTAAAATGCATCAGCAATTACTAGGCCTCTAAAGTAGAGAAAAGAAATGCTTCTTAATCCTAAACAAAATAACGACAGCATCTGATTGTGGTGGGCATACTTATTCCAGCTTTAGGAGGCGTGTAATCTTTGTCATCCTTGTCTTCCTTATCCTCATTTTCCTCCTCTTCATCTTCATCCTCTCCTCTCAGGGAGTCCGACTCATCTGCATCTGATGGCTGCAGGAAAACAGTGTGCACTTCCTGAATGTGTGTCTTCAAGTCCTCGTATGACTCGGCCCGGAAGTCACAGCCATCACACTGCAACCCCTCCATCACTGAAAAGGGGGAGAACTCCCTGGAAAAATCAGGGAAACCTGCAAGACAAAGAGTGAAAATCATTTTGCATGCTGCTTTGTTATATTAATTTAATGAATGACACTTTTATATATGTACAAACATGTATAGACACAATGATGTAAAAGTTAATAATTGAAGACAATGTCAAGTTCAACAAGAATGAAATCTATATCACTTGGTTTTTCATAAGAAAGGGCTTAGTCTTGATCTTCGATGGCTATAATTAATACTTTCTGGTTTGAACAATGAACAATCAGATGCTGACATGCTTTCGCACAGAATAAATGAGATAATACTAAATGTTCTATATAAACATTTTTAGATGTGAAAAAATATTTTTTAAAAGCAGTTTAAGAACGGTTTTCTTGCCAAAACCTTATATTTTACTATTCACAACATAAGCTAATAGAAGCAAGTATCAAAAAAATGTGTCAGTAAACACTTGTAGTCTAACAGGAGTTGACAGAGGGGACGATTCAGCAGATGCTGCAGGTTCCATTTTTTTCAGTGTAGCATTATTCCAAGAACAATGCAGGGACTGAGGAGGGATTATGGGTTGATTTGTCCCATTTTGTTTTTTTTTTACCTTGGGATAAGCAACAGCTGGAGAGCAGCTCCAGAGCTCAGTATTTAGAGCAGAATATTCCATCTGATTGCATTAACTGCTCTGAAGATTGAATGAATCAACTAAGAAATGAAGGCTTTACATTTTGGGGCGGGTGTCTGTTATTCTGACAGGTTTTGGAAAAATGGAAGCTGGTGGTTTTAAGTTCTTAAAAGGTTGATAGACAATATGACAAAGAAAAGAGCTAGACCTTAATCCAGGTGAAAATATTTCCTTTGCCAGGGCATCACGTGGTAGAGAGGCAGAATGTGACCAGACATCATTGGTTTGGGTTGTTTAAAATCCATAGCTGCATGCTTGGTGATGAGCACCATACAGTATGTGGCAGAGAGGTTTCCCTACTTCAATGACTTAAGAGGCAAATGTTGAACCTTGCAGTTCAGTCTTTAGCTTGTCACGATATGGCGCTAAAAAAGAAATATGTCTAAGGGTAGATCCCTGACAATTCTGCAAGGTAACCTCTCTTGGAGATAAAAAGGAATTAATTAAGCTTCATTTTGTAGTTCGTCTTAATTGTTTTTGCTAAAATCCAATACCTTTTTATTTTTTTTACTTCCTTTATTTAACCAGGTAAACCCCATTGAGATCTGGATCTTATTTTCAAGAGGGACCTGGGCAATTAATTTATTATTAAATAAACTTAAATAAAATGTATTATTTAGGGTCAAACTCAGAGTGAATGATTAGCACTGCCTGTACCTGTTCACCCTAAACACAAAAAGATGTATTGAGTGTGCTTGAGATTTTTATTTTTAGCATTCCACTAAACATGGTTTTACTGGTTAAGACCATTTTTTGGTCATTAAGATGCATTTCAAATTCATAACCATATAAATGTGTCTGCATTGACAGACAAAAAGGGTGAGTGACTGTTTCAATGCATTAATCAACTTAAACTGCAAAATCTGAAACTGTACTGCATAGATCTATAATAGACACATCATGCCATTTTTAGAACTAAAACTCTCACAGGATACAAACACCAACCACTTATGCCATTTCTATAGGTCAGGATGTAGTGCTTACAGCCTCGGCCAACAGTGTCTACCTTCTGATGTTCTAAAAGCAGAGGATGCCCTACTTTGACTGAAGAAACCAAAACCTAGAAGAAACCTTAAAAGAAGCTCAAAAAGTAGCACCACAGAGTGAAAACATGAAAAGCTGTATACAAATACACTGAACACGGTGTGAGAAATATTCTTGAAACCACTTTCCGTCTCTCTGTTTCTACTAAAAATAGGAATGGCAAGAGTATGTTTATCATGGGATGACATTTTAATTTTGCACATTATGCTATGCAAGTCTGTATTCTTCAAAATTATATATATATATACACATATGCATGTTTCAAACTAAAACATTTGCAAAGATTTAACAAGCCATGTTTCTCTATGCAGCAAGAGCTCATTTGATTATTCCATTAGTCAAAGACCAAACTGTTTGCATGCATTCAAAGAAGATTAAGTGCTCAAAATGTGAATGTCACTCTGGTAATTTATTGTTGTCAATGACAGCAGTCAACATGGTGGTTCGTGTACAGAACATGAATTCAGCCCTGCTGTTTTCTTTGGTTATCACTCCAACACTTAGAGCAAACTTTAGGTGACCTTTGTGTTGTAATAACTACTCTTTTTTTAAAGTACAACTTTAAATTACGGGAGCAGGTCATTTTTTTTCGAAAAAAGAAGGGTCCTTTAAGAGTGTAGACAATTTTTACACATTGTGTTAACAGTTTCTTGAGGATTACTTGGATCTACTGAGATTGCCGAGTATGAAGATTAGCATTTTTAACATAAATCACCTTAAGAAAATCCAACACTTTTCGTCCTCTGATTATTATTATTTTTTATTATCAAACAAGTCACATTAGTTAAAAACTCCTTCACCACAAAAACGTACGAACTTGAGTAGTGTCTCTGAAACTGAGTAAATTGTATTATTTGATGGCGAGTTTAAAGCTTTCATAGCTGACAATTTGTCGAGATAAAATAAAATAAAATATCTGAAGAGGTGAGTGTATGAAAAAGTCTATCTCTGCAATATGTGATCTAATTTAAAAAACAACTCCGCAGTGGAGAACAAAGTCTGCCCAATTACATCAAGCTGAAAAAGAATCTACAAAAAAATGTTAACTGGGAGAGTCACCTCAACTGGAATTGGCAACACTGTTTAAAGATAATGCAAAACACCCATAAAAATTCCCTATTACTTTGAGTATGAGTGTGACCCGACTTGAAGGCTCATGACTCAGTTGCTCTTCAAAATGGGAAAGACAAGAGAACTGGCAGTTAAAGTAAGGTAAATGTTCACTGTTCAAGAACTTCAGTAAATAGGGGTATTTATGGCAACAATTTATTTAAATCTTTTGTACAGATCCTAAACAGAGGTGTAACTATTAGTGAATGGCGCTATAATACAGTAAAAAAAAAAAAAAAAAAAAACGGATTTGAGTAATTATAAGAAGTGTTCAGCTGCTAATAAAGGGATTTTATTGTTTCTGGAGAAGGGTATAAACAACTCTAGATGTGCCAATACTGTTAAAACTTAAATAGAGGATTTCTCTTTTTAAAAAATTTACGTTTTACCGGCTACATCATCTTATTATTTGGAAAATGTGGGGCATTTCCTCTCAAAAACGAACCTGTTGGTTGAAAAGCATGTCTAAATCTGCCATGAGTTACTTTGGGCTTCATTGTGCAATGATCTAGAGGAGAACATTATTATTTGTAGTTAATTTGCAAAAGTGAACCATTTAATCTGATCTAACCAGAGAAATTAATCCTCCCATCCTACCTCCCAAACCCTAAAGACCGGCCAGTGGAGAATTGCAAGTGAACCAGCCCAACTGCCTGCATATCCCTGAGCAACCAGTGGATCCATTGTTGTCCAGGGTCAGGTTACAGCCTCATCACATGTCCACACCCCACTCCTGGCAGTTTGCTCCTGTTCTGAACAAAGTTGGCTCCTAACACAAGGTTCCTTGACATGGATATCAAGAGAAGCCTTTCAGGAAGGAGGAGAGAAGAATACAGTCATGAAGTGGGGAAGAAAACCCTCCTTCTCAACCCACCATCTGCCTTACAGTTGGCTGTGTCTTTTCAGCCAGTAAGTCTCTGCGCCACACCGAGCTAATGGGAGATTGCACAACTCCTTTCATCTAGTCAGCTGGGGCCCCAGCAGACAGCGCCTGAGCAGCTCAGATCCTCCTCTGAGCTGAGCTTCAAGGGCAGCCATTTTAGGAGCAGGCTATGTGTGCTTAGGTGTTCACAACATGGACCCGCAGATCTGATCCTCTTCCTGAAAGGCAGGCAGCTTGTCACTGGAGAGCTGCTGACAGAAATCTATCTGCCAGATGTACGGCGGTGTACCCGAGCAGTCTGCCCACACAGCTCAGCAGAAAACATCTCCCACTCTCGCCAGGCTTGCTCTGCTTACTCTTTTCATTTCTTGGGAACATTATCTCACACATCAGGAGATTTTTGAAGAAATGCTTGATTTCCCTTCTCCAAGGGAAGGGAAGAATAGGTCAGAGGAGGCAGCATGCACCAAGAAAAGGAAAAAAATAAATAAATGGAGAGCTACTGCTTTTTGTAGAGGCTGCCAACTAGCCTCCACGAGGGGGTCTAGAAATGTGAGGCGTGTCTGAACTTTTTTATCCCGGACCTCTGCAACCCCGAGGAGAAGTAGGAGCAAAAAAAGGGGAGAAGATAGGAAGGAAAAGCAGGGAGGGAGCATGATGGAGCCACCTGGTAGACCTTCACAAGACAAAGCCAGTAGACTGGGCTCCCCAGATTCCAAAGTCTACTGACGTTTGTTAATCACCAACCGGTCTCTCTGCATCAGCAAGCTCTGCCAGCAGTCACACCCTCTACTCAAACTGGCTGATAGCAGCTGCTCGGTCTGAAAGAGGGCCTTTGAATAAGCCAGCATTAAGCTGATTAGTAGTACAGAGGTTTTGTCCTTAACTGTGGGTTAGAGCTACCATCTCATACCCTCCTGGGAAAGAGGAGTCCACAGACACGTTACATTATTATACGTCGGGGCATTCTGGCTGCAGATGAATCATCTGGCAAACAAGACAGGATGTGCGTCTTGTCAACCTGTGCTACCTCAATAATTAATGACCAGCTGATTGAAAATGACAGCCTGGATTTTAAAAGAAAAAAAAAAAGACCAGCTAAAGCAGCAGATAGCAAGAATCGATTTCTGCAGAGATGAGATGACAACATCAGCGAGGAATCAATGCTTTTTTAGTTCAAAGGAAGTTATTAAAGAAACTAAACGAAAGAAGAAGTGGATAGATGGCCACACGATACTTCAAATTCAGATGGCGTTAGTTTATTCCGTGTAAAGACTTACCCAGAAGATCTAGGAGAAAGCTCCCATTGTGTCTGCAGAGGAGCAAGTTGGCTTTGTGCACAAAGAGGAGAAACTGGAGAGCAAAACTGCTGCACTGATCATGATGGCTAAAAGGAGGGTTCACCGAAGCAGATCTGATGCAGTGCTTATTCTGCACACAGCACAAGCAGGTAGGATAATGACTTAAAGGACTAAAGCATAAAATTACTAAAGCTTTGAAACATGACCTCCATACTTTCAACGAAAAGCAACCTTAAGCAGAAAAACCTGGGAGATTGTCATCCAACGTCTCTGTACAAATACATATGAGCTTCCTAAAACAAAGACGACGGAGTCTACAGGTTTGTGACAAATTGTCTACTTCAAATTGATGTTTTAAAACTTACGAAATTTGGGGTTTAACTGACCAAGTATCAGTCAAACCCTGTCAAACTTCTGTTTACAATGCATTCATACTTCTTGACCCTTATTATTCAACAACACAACCACAAACTTAAATATAACTTAATGAGATTTTATTTGACAGACAAACACAAGGTCAAAAAGTCAAAAAGCTGGTCTGTCTCGACCAGCTTTGCCAAACTAGAGACCGACATTTTGTTCATTTGTCCCAGAATATCTAAGAGTGTTCATTTTCTACTCTTACTACAAGCTCTCAGTTGGATTTAGGTGTACTTTGACTGGGCCTTCTAGCACATAAACATGGTGAATCTCAACCACCCACACTCTTAAGTCTTTTGCAGACCAACAGGTTTTCCTCCAGGACTGCCTTGTATTTAAATCAATCCATTTATTTAACAGATCAGCCTTGTTTCTGCTAAAGAAAACGATCCCCACAACATGATGCTTCCACCAAGCTTCACTGCATGGATGATGTGTTCAGATTGAAATGAAGTGTTAACTTGTAAATCTCCCTCTACTCATCTCACACTGAAATTAAACAAACAAAAAAAAAATTGTCTCATGTGAACAAAGCATCTTTTTTCCAGACATTTGCTCTGTTTTGCTGAACAGCTAGTGGCAAACTACAAACAGAACTTTTTGTTTCTAACCATTAATAACACTCACACCAGAGCATTGGATTTCCCTTCCAGAGTTATATGATTCTCTTGATGAACTCTTTGATCCTAATGCATTCTCTAACACACTCCTTGTCAGTTTGGGTTGTTGGCTAATTCTTTTTAGGTTAGCACAGCACAATATACTCAACTTTATCCCTTGGTCCTCATGATGTTGTTTGTTCACCGATGTTCACTAACAAACCTCTGAAGCCTTCACAGAACAGCTGGATGTATGCAGATTAAACTACACATCGATGGACTCATTTCTAATTAGGGTATTCTGATGGAAGCTATATTTTATTAGAGAGGTTCAGAGCAAGAGGGGAGACTAAAAATGTTGAAGATATATGAATAGAATATTGATTATTATTTAATAATTACTGGCCAACGATCAAGCAAAGCTATTTATCTACCCAGCAGTAAGATATGCTGAACATCACTCAGACTATCAGTCTAATAGAACATCCTGGCATCAACTTCTGACAAAGGTGCGCCTCAAAAATCTAACAACAGACCGCATGATCCGACTCTGATGAGAAGTGTGAGATTTTGCGGGTGGGGGTTTGAAGCTCTCTGTTTTATCATAAATGCATCACAGCCACCAGAGACGAGGTGCCTGCTGTACAGCCCTACAAGACAAACAGGTTCACGACCGTCAGCTCCTGCATGTTGGCACACAGACTCTGTGTAAATAACAACTATTCAGCTCCTGAGATAGGGAGGTTTGCACAGCCGTGCCAAAGACGGTGGTCTTATATTTTCACAGTAACTCCTGCCACAGCATTCCCGCCACCCCCTCATGGTAATCACTTTACTCGTAGATAAACTATCACATTTTGTTCAAAAACATGTCAAGTTATGGTACTCGGAGCATATGATATGTAAAGCAAGGATCACATTTCTTAGAAATATCTATACATGAATGAAATTTAAAAAGATGGCAGAAGTTGGAACATCGTGACATAATATTAGCGCTTGAATGCAAATTTGGTGAACAAAAGTCCAGACAGGTGTGAACACACCTTCAAGAGAAGGTTTCTTACATATAAGGGCACCTTTACCTACTGAGATGTGACAAAGAAACACTGTGGATCGAAATTACTTGAGATTATTCCGTGCTGCTCATAAAAATGTAATTATATGCTGCAGGGAAATGCCATGTCTCTTAAAGATATTTCAAGATGAACACTAACAGAGCAAAAACATTTGATTTTCACAAAATTAAACCTGTTAATTGAGAGCACACCTCAACTCCTAATTTCCACCTATTGTTTCAACAACATCGCTTCCAGGTCCAAAATGATTTCGGGCTGATCTGCACGTAGTCGCCGACTTTAAATGTCAGAAAACTCTTTTTTCTTCTGACTCATCTGTGAAAACCACGCTTCTGCTAGAGGTTGAAAACAGTGAAAAAATTAAGAACATAGCAAGAATCGGCTAAAGTTACCAGCAAGCTTCTCATGCCCTGATTTTTAAAGTTACATTTGACCACCTTGACACAGTGATGCTTCAAAACCGCTAAAAAGTTCCACTATACAATTCTTGAACTAGAAACACTTCAGTGAAACACCAGGTACCTGCTGTGGGCCATCAAGCAGCTGCATGTAGTGACAAAAGGAGGTCAAACTCACATACAACTTTTCACATAAAAAATAAACAGGATCATGTAGGTAGTTATGAGTATCTTTTGGGGGGGCTGAAAAAAAAAACTATGGTTTGGATACTAAAAGAAAGGCATACCTGATTTAAAATTAAAGTTTTGCAAGACATTTGCAAAAACTTTCAAGAGTTACCATGTCTGTCAATAAAATAAAACTACCAACACATTTTACCAAGACAGGCAAAACAATTAGCTTATATTGCCTTGTTAACCTTCTTTAACTTTACAAAAAGCAGAAGGGCAACTATTAATTTTATGCAATTATTTACAGATCTTAGAGAATGATCTTAATCTAGAGCAGGGATGCTCAAGTCCAGTCCTCGAGAGCTACCACCCTGCAACTTTCAGATGCACCCCTGCTCCAACACACCTGAATCAAATGAATGGCTCGTTACCAGGCCTGTTCAGAGCTGATCCCCGTCTGTTGGAGTAAGGCTCCAGTCAAGTTATCGAGATATTTGTCTGTCAGTCCCAAGGGACATTTTTGGAATGGTATTTTAAAAAAATGCTGAATTAAGATCACATTACATTTTTTGTTTATTTGTTTTTGTTTCAGTTTTGAAGTGACCACAGTGGATTGAGTCAGCACCCACTATGAGAAGGTCTAGAAGAGATTCACCAAGTTTGAATTCATGAAATGGCTTTCACCATGATTAACATTGACCACAACCATTGCAAGAACAGCTATAATGTCTGAGCATTTCCAGGCACCTTTAAAGATTTGCTTCCAGGAAATTAAGACAAGAAGAAGATCTCCCTGTTATCAGAGCATTACAGGAAGGCTATAATGAGGGAGATGGTTGACATAATCAAAGCAAAAGATGTTAGGTCTGTTGAAAGAACCTATTTTCTTAAGTAAAAGAATAAGCAATTCTGTTTTTTAATCAGTATTTCAGAATTAGTCTACTGACCAGAAGTTAAATCCTTTGTTTGAAGAATAAGTAATTATTTGCTTTATTCCAATGTAAAAGGGTCTGGTCTACAGCTATGATGGTAGTTATAAGTAGTCCATTGTTTTCCACTTCAATTGAGGTAAGTCTTAACATTAATGACACTGTAATAACACTTAATGACATCTTCATAACTGGTGCTACTTGTTCCACTTAATGTAAGAGGAATTATTAACGACTCTTTTAATAAATCATTTGACAGTGTAATAAAGCTTAATGAAATTTAATTGTTGGTCCTACTTGTTCCGCTTTATTTCAGGTAGGGAAAAATATTAATTACTGTTTTGTTAAAGCTTTTGACAGTGTAATAACACTTAATGACATTATTATGACTACTGTTATGACATATTTATAACATATGATGATTCTTTGTTAATGTCAAGTTGTCATAACAAAGACATTTTGAATAATGTCAACTTTGTATTAAAAATGTCATTATTTACCGAATGACACTTTATGACCACAGTCATAAATATTCATGAAGACTTACTCATGTTCATTACAGGTGTCATGTCATGTTTATGACATTGTCATGTCAGTCTTATTCACACCCCGTCAAATAAAGTGTTACTATATTTTCCTTTTTCAAAAATCTTAATTTTCATTTGCAATGGTGCCTCTTCCCAGCAAAAAAAGAGAAGATATTAACCTAAAACTAGCAATGTACTGCTGTACTTTGTCTCAAACAGGGATTCATCATTACACAGTCGGTGCGGCAGCATCGGCAGCGACAGTCTCAGTCATTCATGGAGCTTGCAGAGGAACAGATGACACCATATTGGAGATTTTTTAAATTTTATGTTTTACATCTCTAACAAAGTCAGCCAGAGGTCAGCTGTGTTTTTTTCTTTTTTTCAGCCTTGCTGTTCCATTCGCAATAAGAAATTGATTTTTTTGTCAGCTTTTGTTAAGTGTGTTAAACATTTAGCAAGAGGTAAACATATGAAGCACTGCATATGTGCTTCATATGCAGTGAAGCTTCATATGCTTCACTGCATATGAAGCATATGATGTGACATCACAGCAGATGTCACATCTGCTGTGACATCATGCAGATACATGATGTCACAGCAGATGTTTTCCATCAGTTGCTCATGTAACCAACTGATCAATAAGATCACACCTAGCTTCAGTGGCTTCTAATAATGACTCAGGAAAAAAAACGACATATTATAATAACATGATACATCTTCATGAGACATCAATAATATATCCATGAACTACAATTACTATAACAAAGTCAAACATTATTAGTATTGTGTGTTTTCCAGCCACATTGTGTCATTTTATAGCCTATAAAGTGTCTTTGATACTTTCAGTTGTTATAAAAATATGGCTTAAAATAAATTTGACTTCATATTTTGATGGCTTGAAATTAGGCCATTGTCTCTTTAAGAAGCTCCTGCTCTTTCCAACACTGCCTTCAGAACATCATCACAACAACGCTTCTCATTATGCCGTTTACAACACTTTTTAAGAGCGTTGGACTGGAAAGTAATTTCAACAGGTCCACCAGGTGATTGCTAATTACTGCTGTCACTAGTCTGAAGGAGTTGCGGGGGAAGGGTGCTTTTTGAGGGGGAAGTTCGGACGGAGACTAACCATCCAAGGATGAGTTTTGTGGTAGCAAGTGTTCAGGCACCCCCAAATGGTTGCCATGGGAAATTCAAGGCTTTAACACATGCATTAAAAAATCAAAGCAACACTCCAGGTTTGTTTTTGATGAGGGAATAATATTATAACATGCTATAAAGTTTAGAAAAGTTGATTTTACATAACATCCCCTTTAATACACATTAATAACCAGCTTTGTAAGTGGCCGTCTAATGCATCGACTAAACGGAGCTAACAGACGTTCAGCAACACGCTGAACATGCATCAGAATCACACAGACATGTTTCTGAATAAGGATAAAAACTTGAGGAGAAACTCCCTGTCTTGGAAAGGCTGATCAACCAAAGTTTGTTCTGAACAAACGAACTAGACTTTAATCTGCAGTGCTACATTAGAACCCTAAAGTTTTATTGGGGCCTGCCCATAGCAATGCATAAGGAGAGTAGTCACTGACTTGCTTTGCAAGTCAGTGACTATCTCCATGCATTGCATGGGAAGGCACCTATTACTCTACACCCAATAGAACGCCTCTTTCTTTATTATTTATTATTCTTCCGTGGACCTTAATAGGGCTCCTAAAGCTGCATGCCCACACACAAAAGTGGTATCAAAACGTGCGGCTCGTACCCGGCATTGGAGCTATTATTTTTATTGGGAACTGGAGTGACGATGGCAAAATAAAAAGTAAAAAACGAGCAAAAATTTTCGGCAGTTATTAACTGCCGAATCTAGAGTGTAACTGACGTTTTGTTAGAGTGTAGGAAGGAGTCCCATTTTGACCTCAAAACAATTTTGAAATTGCTGTTGCGCCCACAAATATCGCCCTATCGGTATCAAACTCGGTCATGACATAGATACGCATGTCTGCTCCGGTAAAATGTTTT
>CAEFZY010058473.1:0-47160 GCA_903066815.1 Brachyrhaphis roseni
AGGACTGTGCACATAGAAAAGCCAACTTTGAAAATATTTGTAGAATATTGCACAATTTGTTCAGAGTTCAAGTCGTCAGAACAAGTGTAATCTCAACAAACTTTGTGAGACAAATGCTTCAGTCCATATCCATGTAAATATAAATATAAACACATAGAGAGATTCAAGTTTAGTCATGTACATTCCAATAAAATTCAGTAAAATTCAGTTTATGATGCTAGATGTTAAAAACAAAAATATGTAAGAAAAGCTCAGTCCAGTCATGGATTTCACAGGTTTTTCTTGATGTGATTAAAAGTGAATTTTGTGTCAGAGCTCTGAAGCAATAAAAAGTGTTAGTGTTTTCTCTGATTGCATAATGCTGTTTTGTCCACCCCCTCTACACTGTGTTCCATAATAAGTCAGATTTAACATCCCTGCCTTCTCCTTTAAAGTAGCTTGTTGTTTTTTTTTTCTCTTCAGATGCCAAAATGTTTCATAATAGTAAAATTTTTTGCAGCTCAAATTGGGTAGACAATATCAGTCAACAAGCTTTAATGTGATGAAGCCTTTTTTTTTTTCTGATAAGCTTCTTTTATTTCATTCACGAATGCCTCCAAACATTCAGCTTGCTGAATATCCCACCCTCCAAACAAAGAAACAAGCGCTGCATCTTATTGGGCCGCCCCCTGAATTATGCGTCTCTGACAGTAAGGAAGGAGTGCAGTCAGTGAAAAGACAAAAGACTTTTTCTTTATTGATAATTCTCCCTGTCTCGGAAAAACCACAGGCCTACTATGCAGAGACAAGGGCTTAGATCCACTGTGAATAGAGTCTGTAATTAACTCTGAAGCTCACATCTAATTAATCTTATTGCCAGTTTTCGTGGCGCTCTGTCAATCTTTGATCTACTTTTGTCTGACTTATTGTTGAATGTAGGACATGTTATAGTTTTAGGATTTTTTTGAAATTCAGGAATTTTTTTCCCCCCCTTCATTAAATGATTATACTGTAAATGGCACACAGTTAGGTTACACTGCTGTGCCCAAAGCCTAAGGGGTTAGAATTGGTCAATATAGACTTCCTTTAAAGCAGCTTGACTGTTTACACCAATCAGGTTGGTACAGCTGTTCAAACAGCATGCAGCACAGCGGTCCTTTGTAGAGGCTCTGTGGCCTTTTTGAAGCATATAAAAGCTGGTTGCTATTTCATTTTCACCAACGTGGGGCATTATGCCCAAATGGAAAAGTGCCCGTAACAAAGACTAATAACGACAACTGAAAGAGCAACCTCATTTTTGTTTGGAGGTCTGCCACAAACAATTGGTTGGTGCCAAAGAGCTGGTGTCCTTATGTGGAGCTGACCTATATAACTGGGGATCCTTCTGTCCTGGAAATAACAATCTAAAGACCTGTTGGAGGCTCAGCGAGGTTCTGCATCTCTCTGCTGGAGGAGAATGAAAGCTATGATTTGCATCCAAATCGTTTTTCTGCCGAAGATATTTTTGTTTTCTCTCTCTGCTCTGTCTTTGTGCTCTCATCGACCTGCTATGGAAACCCCAGGAATTACAAGGTCATAAAAAGCCTCCTGAACTCATCAATTTCTGTTGTGCCATCACAGCAGCAAAGGCAAATTAGCAAGTGTTGTTTGTACAGTTCTGACTGGTTCTGTCAAGAACCGAGGCACATCCACAGAGTTACGTGGCAAGAGGATTGATCATCTTTCAATAAATCACTAAAACTAAACTATAACAGAATTTTAATTTGGGTTTTATAAGTTTTATTATTCTGTTGTCATATAAAGGGAAATGTGGAATGAGTAATTGATTGAGAAGTGGCATGCTTTTTAATAGAAGTGGAATATTATCAAGGTAAAAATAAAATAAGCTTGAAAAAATAAATTAACAAATAACTTAGTTTAGTTGATTGATTGATTTCCCTCTGTTTTTAAGTCCAGAATTTAAAAATAAGAGCATACAGCTTTTCAGACACATTAAAACTGAATAGCACAATTCATAAAGTGCCATTGAAGATATAAAAGGTTATTAATTAACCATATAAAATGCAATAATTAAATGCGGTAACTCACTCCATTCCTTTTTTTAAATGATAAAAAATAAAATAAGTGTTTGATAAATTAATAAACAAAAAAAACATCTAACAGTTGTAACTTAACTTGGTGAAAACAAACACACTGGTGGAACAGAGGCACTAATAATCTTGTGGTGGACACATCAAAACTGTAAGCTTTAAACTTTAATTTTATTATGCTACTAGTATAATAAGAGTAACAGGGAGATTTGGTTACTCGAGGATTTAAAACTGATATAATATTTATTTTAATTTCAGGAATGAAAGAAATGTAAACAACTCTTTCTGTCCTGGGGGCCTGCATGCCCTTTTATACTCTTACCCTCCTACATCTTCGTGACGCCACTGATCAAGAACGATTTCTGCTTGTAGAGAATTAGGCTTTATTTACCCAGGGCCGCTTCAATAAGGGGGCCACAGATAATCTTGGGATGGCACAACAAAGCCAAAAGCCAGAACAGAATTTCAGGAGTTTTGTTTTACTAATAGAATATGTAACGGGTGAGAAGCCGGACCATAAATAAATAATAGATATCTAAAAGAGCCTGTGGGAGTCACAGTAATAATTTAAGCTTAAATAAACAAATAAATTTAGCAGCTCATTGAAACATGAATGGTCCCATCTGAAAGTCATTAATTATGCATGCAGACTGTCTGGCTTATTACACTGCAACCCAATTCAGATGAGAACAACAATAACATGGTAAAAAGAAGGAGAAGAAAAAAACAACACTCACCCTGGCATATTTTGAAGAGTAGGGGTCCTCGAACAGAGCCCAGACCCGTTTCTGCCAGCGGCTCCACAGGCTGCCACTCCTCACGTCAGGTGAATCCCCCTGCGCCAGCCTCCTTGTCATCTCATCATCATCCTCATGCTCCGGCTCTGGCTCCTGGTCCTCGCTCCCCAGGTCTAACAGACCCCCTCCGCCGAAGCTATCAAGGGCCTCCTCTGCCTCCCGGTGCTGTCGATAGGTCATCCAGCAGCATGGCTCCACGTCTGTCTCATCGATGCCCCAGAAGGCCAGCTCCTCCTCATACAGCGGCCCGCAGACGTCGGCCGGGCAGTGCAGTTTACCCGTCCTGTAGTAATTAAGGATGTGTGCAAAAACGCCCGGGTGGCGGTCGAAGAAGAACTCCTCGATCTTGGCGTCATAGTCGAAGTGGTTGGGCGCGTCAGGCTCGGCCAGCCAGGACAAGCGGGTTCCAGGTAGGGTGCGCAGGGTACTGCGGTATGTCTGATGTCTGATCCCTCCCACGTTTATCACAATGCGATCCTTGTCGTCGCTCAGGCCCATCGCGTCCCTTAGGCATTTCTCCACTAAGTTCCCCTCATTGCAAAGGTCAGTCTAGATGTACCTTTATAACGGCGCACAGCAATTACGCACAAAGCAACCAGTCGCCAGTTGGGAGGAAATCAGAGTTGTTTGACATGCATTCCCTCTATTACCCTGTATTCCTTACCAGCATCTGACATGCACCTGGCTGATTTTAAACTGTTAACATTGCCAGGCTCTGCTGAAGGTATAGAATCGACATCCAAAATGAGTGCAGCCAATGGAATCACCTTAGGAATGGACGTCACATTGCTCCCAGATCAGAGATGTGCACATATGAAAAAACACAAACGGCAACAGTTTCCAGATCGGGTCATTGAGTCCAGCAGGTCGCCTGTTGTTCGTGACTTTCACAGCAAGGTGACTGCGGTGGTGCTGAGCGGACAGCGTCTGATGGAGACGCGGAGCTGCCTCCAGACTCACCTCCTTCACGCTCAGCTCAGCCCGCTCCCTCTCCGCGCTCTTTGGGCGACGCCACCGCTACACACAGCCGCTCTTTGTCTCAGCAGATAAGATCAGAGCGCAGATCTCCACCGCTGTCATTCATGCATGATCAGGATGAAAAATATCCCAGTCAGATCAAAGGGAGAACGGTCCTCTTCTCAGATCTGTACACCAGACCAAATAAGGAGAATCGAGGATGATGAGGGCGATGAGCCTCCTCAAAAAACGCCCAAACTGCCTGTTATTCACACCGCTCCTGTTTCAAACCAGATCGAGCATGCCCAGTGGAGGAGCTTGCACTTACAGCCTATGAAAGCTGCCAAGTCTCCTCTCAATTAAAGATTTTGAAATCGTCTTATAGCTGCTCACTTTTTCTAATTTGTCTCACTTATCCTTGTGGTCGGAGAGCAGCTCCCACTGCCTGTAGGGAAGCGCCGTCCATCCTCCTGCGCAGCTGTCTGCTGAAGGTGTGACCCTGGAGCCACAAACGCGCAGATGCGCCTCTAACATCACAGATCACTTACCTTCTGTGGGATTTAAATATAAACATAAATTAGGCTTCAGACTGCAGATCTACATCAAGATCACAGACCTCACTAAGAGCATAGACAGTCCATGCAAAGACAGGAAATAATTATGTGTAATATTTGAATATAAAAATATGCGTTGCATTTCTTCTGAATAATTACAAGCCTTCTGCTTGAGATTTATTTGACAGCAGAGGGCGCTATCAACCACTCTAAGAACATTTGCAAAGCATCTTCATTCTATCGACAGATTTCTTTCCTTATTTTTCTTTCTTTCTTCCTTTCTTTAGACTTACTT
Source organism: Brachyrhaphis roseni (assembly GCA_903066815.1). NCBI lineage: Eukaryota > Metazoa > Chordata > Actinopteri > Cyprinodontiformes > Poeciliidae > Brachyrhaphis > Brachyrhaphis roseni. The sequence goes on from CAEFZY010058473.1 coordinate 4,673, forward strand.
TGATTGACCTGTAGGAATTAACAATTTTGAAAATGGTGGAGATATAAACTGTGATCACTGTCTTCCAGTTCTCTTGTGGCATACATATTCCTCCTTGACAGATGATCTAGATGTTGGATAAAGAGTTTTGTTGTTCTTCTTTTGTTTAGATTGGTATTGTGTTACATTTGGATTTTATGTGATAGACCAGTGTAGAGAAAATACAATTTAAGGGAAAAGTATGCATGGTTTTAAAAACATTTTCAGAAAAAAATCAGAAAAGTGTGTCATACGTATGTATTTAACACCTTTACTTCACAGGAAGATGAATGGCTCTGGAAAGAAAACATGGTGAAGGATTAAATAAAAACTACATTGAGTGGCAGAGGTTCACCTTAATATTGGACAATGATCCAAAGCATGCAAGCAGTACAATGAATGGATCAGGTCCAAGCAATTCCATGTGTTGGAACGGCCCAGTGGTCAAATTTCAAACTTACATACAATGGATAATTTGTGACAGGCATTTGAGAATTGATTGACCATCCAGTCTGACTTGAGTTGAATCAAGTCAAGTCAGATTGGACTTGACATGAAGAAGAATGAATAAATATTTCAGTCTTTACATGAGAAAGTTTTGTAGAGGAAAACAATAAAAGACTTGGAACGGTACTTGCACCAAAAGGTTATCCTTAAAAGCATCCACTTTTTAAAAAAATTAAATAGAACCTATACAACTCTCCTACCCATCATTGTACTCTGCTTTGTGTTGTTCCATGTAAAACCCTAATAAAATATAAATTTATGGTTGCATCGAGGCGACATGTAAAATCATTCAAGACGTTTTTGCAAGCTACTCTATATGTGCCATTATTAACTGGATAAATCTAACTTGCATCTGGAATCCTGACCCTGCTGAAAGGAAATGGGGCTCCCTCCCTCCACACTCTGTTTTCCTCTCTGCCTTGTCCTGTCTGCTGCACTTGGTGGGCAGATCCTCGTCTCGGTTTTCACTCTTCGTTTTGAAGGAGGAGTTTTCTGTTTTAGCTGGCTGGAATAAAATCTGAGTGATCCCTGAAAGTAGACTTTGATTTGGGCAGAAGGACGAGCTGAAAAGAAGGTGCAACAATGGCTGTGGCGGGCTGTACGAAATGCATAAAATATATGTTATTCTTCTTTAATTTTATTTTCTGGGTGAGTTAATCTTACTTTACTTTATTTTTTTTTTACATCTCTGATGTTTGAGTTGTTTAGTTTCTCTTGTTTTTTAAACAGAATGTTTTCTTTCGATTAAGTTTTAATTCCTTGATATTTGCGTTTAAACAGATCAGATCTTTAAACTTTGAGAACTACATCCTGTGCTCTTTGGGTCGTTAGTGGGAAAGCAGAATTTATTCATACCTTGATCAGACAGGAGATGGGAAAGCTCAATTTTTTTTGTTAACAGTTACTTTCAGAAGTAGAGGACATTCGCTGGAAAGAAGTTTGTCAATGACTCAAAGACAGAACCACCAAAAGCTGGGAGGGGATCATTCAGGACTTCTCAGTGGGATGAGATTCTTATTATCTCTCTTTCTTATAAACTCTCCTTAAAATCCATCATTATTGTTTAGGTTAATATCAGGAAGAACACAATAGATACAGAGTTTCATTTCGAAAATTAAATAACAGATTTACCCTTAGTACGATATAATAATGCTCAAAAACACTTAAAACTGACCAATTGATCAGATTTTCGGAGAGAGTTTTGCTTCAAAACTCAAAAATGTCCAAGATCTCACCATTTCTGGTGATTTTAATTAATTTTTCTTTGGGAACTTACTCTTAAAATATGTTCAAATACACATGGGCTGCAAAAGAAAACCTAGCTTTATTATTTATCTGCCATATTATCCTACACTGATAGTCACCTAGGGCCTATATTTAAGTTTCCATTTGGAGCATACAGCAGCGGTGCATTGTTTAGATGAGCAAGGAGTCACCACATCCTGGACTGGCCGCACTTGATCGGCTGCTTCCTCTGTTGGCTTTGCCACTGTGCCTGTCTATGTGAAAGCTCTTGAGCCCCGTCTTCCTCATTTGGCTATTTTACACATTGTGATTTGAGTTTCCTGTTTCTTTGGGAACAATGGTGACCAGTCAGGTGGGAAAAAAGAGAGAGAATAAGAATGGGGGATAGATTTCTTGATATAACTTGAATATTGGCGCAGACATGAAAACAACCCCATTCCACCAGTTGACTTGTAGGTTAAAATATTGATAGATTTTTTTTGGTTACAGAACAGCAAGCAGGGCAAGTTTAAAAAGATAAAAAAATACTTATTTGCCGATTTGGCTGCAAACAATGCTGTGAGGGCACATCCTGTGCCATAGGTCACTGAGGTGTCAGGATGTCCTTTCTTCTTTCAGACCTAGGCTCCACAATGGAGTTCAGCACAAAGGGAGAAAGAAGATAGAAGACAATTTTGAACGTTTGTTTAATTTAAGGAAATTATTAACCTCGGTTTCACGTCATTGTTTGTATTTTTCTGTATGTTCATACGTGGCTCTGATCCTCCCTCAGGGTGTCATTACAGTAGGCAGATAAAATGTGAGAATGAATAATTAAAGCCTGTTTCCCTTTCCGACAGCTGGCCGGAGGTGTGATCTTAGGAGTGGCTCTGTGGTTACGCCATGACAGTCAAACCAGCAACCTCCTCATACTTCAGTTTGAAGGCCAGCAGGCGCCGAGCACCTTTTACATCAGTGAGTATCCACCTCAGTTAAACTGCAACTAATTTCAACGCCATTCATAGGGATTTTATGTTCTAGACCAACACAAACTGGCACAGATTTGTACATTTGAAAGAAAGGGGCACATATTCTTTTTAAATAAAAATCTTAAAAGTCCAGCAAGCCTTCACAGTTACACCCATTTACTCCAAAACTGCTAAAGGAAATCTGTTACAGCACTTAGATCAGACATGTAATGTAAAGTAAATTGTGAATAAGACATACTCAAAGTGCTTGCAACAAGTCATGGACATTTATTTTGTGCAATGTTGCATACATTTTTCACCAAGACCTTGTATTGATGAAGGGAAAGCTCTGTGCAAAGCCTTTTCTAGAACATCACAAAGATCCCCAGGGGGGTTAGGGTGTGAACTCTGTGGTGGCCGATCCATGTGTGAAGATGTCTTCTTCTCACTGAACCACAAATGAAGCTTGAAATTATCATCTTAAAATATCCTCGTGTCAACAGGAAATAAACAATCCCCGAATTGGATTAGTCACCTGACCTAGTAATGTTGCTGAACTTTGACCTGACTCACTGCAGTAACCCCATATGACAGCATTGCCCCCACATGCTGCAACAGTAGACACCAGGCATGATGACTGCATCACTTAATCTGCCTCTTTTCTAATCCTGATGATGAGCCCATCACTCTGGAAGAGGGTAAATCTGGACTCATCTGGTCACATGACCTTCTTGTGTCGCTCCAGAGTCCAGTCTTTGTGCTCCCCAGCAGATTTCCTCCAGTTAACCTCAATGTTTAGTGATGTCCTTATGGGAACAGAGAGTGCCCTTCACATTCTGGGTGTGAAAATGCTCTTACTTTCACTATTGAACATAGCTCTGAGTTCTACTTTTGTTTCCACCAAATGTTGATCACAATCATCCAGGAGTTTTTCTTCATCACAGAAGAAGGTTCCCCACTGTCCTAGTCGCACCTACAATCTCCTTAGATGCATTCTCTGCTTGGTGCCAATGATTTGACTCATCTTAAAAAAGCTGACATCTTTTCCATGACTACAGGATGCATCTTTCCACACTGTTAAGGAAATGAAAAGCATCTCATCGTATTAGCTGGGGTTAAATAACTTCTTACCAGCTGGAAGACAGTTTTCCATGCAGCAGCTATTTGCTCATGTAAATTCAGGTGCAGACTTTTTTGTTGTTGTTTTGGCCAGTCAGTGTATTTCCTGCATAATTGATGAGGTTATCTGCTTGACATGAACATTTTTCATAAATTATATGTTGTGCTCTTTTCATTTTCACACCAATGCTGTTCTTATTTTTCGTGTCTGGAAACCTTTCCGTAAAACTGAATTTGTCTTAGCTGTAAGTTAAGGGATGAGATGATCAGCAGGGGGCAGAAATACGTGGGGGAGGGGCCAAAGCATTTTTCTGGCATTTTATGAGAATGACTTTAAGTGCTTAGATGGCACCAGTAACCATTCCAATACATTATGTTTAATATGATTGTTAATTATTCCTAAAACATAAAACAAATGGTTGAAGTAAAATATTCATTAATTAAAATGTAACATCACATCAACAGTTTTTATGTGTAGCTTGATGAGCTTCTCAGGTTGGCATCCCATTGGAATAGAGGGAAGGAGAAATGAGTGTGAGCCTTGCAATCATTACTACAAAATCACTTATGCAGTGGTTACATAAAAAAGTTTATTGCTGCTCATTTTCCAATGTTTTGCTGGAGGCTTAAACACCCCTCATCATTTAGCTGATCTAAAAAACTTTACATCTACTAATTTTGTCTTTATTTTTAATTGTTAACACAGAGAAAGAGCTGTCTTAGTACAGCCACCTAAAATATATAATTAGAAACGTGTGGGCTGACTCGACCTCTCACAATAGGAAACAGGACCTGCGTAGTTCCTCGTCTCGCCTTAAGAGTGGTTACAACCAGCTTTCACTCAATCCCACGACCTCTCCGTAGGTGATCATTTCTGAATTAAAAACTTTTTATATGCATGGTTAAGTTCTGAGTCTCCTTCAGTCTCCTTGGGTGATCATTTGATAGCAGCCAGATGCTTCAGACAGATGTTGCAACAGATGTGGAGCCTAGAAACACTGCCTTTGAGAGTGGTGCAGAAATATAAACATGAACTGTGCCTTCTGTTGCTCGCTTTTTCTTCTTATCTTATATTTCATCTTCTGGAAAATGCTCTTTAGTTTTCTTCAGATCATACAGTGTGTATCTTGTCGCTATCGTTCACTGCTCTCAGCTCCCTAAACAGTGAAACATGACATGATGTAAGCATTTCAAAGCCCCATGATCTTGGTTTTGCTGTGGCGGTGAACTCCAGTAAAACTATTAATTTACATCTGGGCTCCTGCTGTTCTGCCATACTTACCCCCTCCGTAAGTATATGGGACAAAGTCAAACTCGAGCTTTTTATAGTGGAGAGGAGGCGCTCTCATGATTTTAAAGCAGTGGCGGCAAGGAAGGCCCACCCAGGCAAGATCAAGGGAATATTTTGCTTTTTTAGCCCTCCCTTCAACATACGCCCCAGCATAATTCAAATAATCTCATACATGTGCACATTATCCCTCAAATTAAAGTTTGAAGTGGGTGTTTTTTTTTTTAGCTTACTGGCACACCAAAGTGGTATTTATGTAAGACTGGAAATACACACGCTCCCACCTCTGCTGCAGCACTTGAGAACCTAACTGGTGGCAGTTGTCTGGTCTGGTTTGTGCCACAGCCGCTGACTCCTTCATAGTTGAACTTTTGAGCTTAGCTTGCTGTGAGGAAAATGAGAAAAATCCTCATAGTGCTCATGTTTGTATAATACACATAAACTCAGAGCCAGGGAATGAGACTCTCTACATAGACACTAAGAATAAGAGAGTATATTAATTATTAAACTGCTCTTCTGAATATCAGAGATCCACTTGTTAGCAATAAAACACAAATTAATGCAACAAACTTCTTGTGAAACTTTGGTTTATTCAGTCAGTCAATCAAATATTGTATTTATTGAGCACTTTTTGACAACATCTAGGTTAACATTGATTAAAATAAGATAAAAGAGCTAAAAGAAAAACCCACCAACAATGAACATACTAGGAAAAGTGAAACTGTAGAGCAAAACGAGATGCACTGATGTTGGTTGTGTTGTTGTGTGGACACATTAAATTTAATTCAAAATCAGTTCGAAAATACTGTATAATCCCAAAATGAAAATAATTCTTGGTGCAATGCATACTATAAAAAGTTTCCTCAAAGAGTTCTTGTAGGTTCTGATGGGTGTGGCCAGGAAAGATCTCCTGTAGCAGTCTGTCTCACAGCATGTATGGAGAAGTGTCTGACTGAGAACACTTTTTACCGCAGAACAGCCTTACAAAGAGGATGCTCAGGATTGACTATTATTGACTAATAATAGGGTGTGTAATTTCTCTAACAGGAGAGTTTAGAGCCTACAGTTCAGTGAGCATAGTGTTGGCTGCATAATGCTTTGGGAATGCTGTTTCTCACCATGGACTGAAAAGCAGGTCAGAGTTCATGGAAAGTTGAACAGAGAAATAGAAGTCCTGGATGAAACTTTTCAGATTTTCATTTATTAAAAAACTTTTGAAAACCAGCTGCTTTTTGTTTCCTCTCCACAGTTGTGTTCTACTCTTTGCTAATCAGTCACGTGAATATTGCATGCATGCATAATATTTTGGTTAAGTTTCTAGTTGTAATGTGACAAAATGTAAAAAAAAAGTTTGAGGGTTATGATGTTCTCTGGTTCTTGGCCAAAAACAAAAATAAGCATAGAAGTAGAGCATCCCCTTTAAACTGCTGGCATATCTTCGAGGATAGTAAATCATTTTTAGGTTACTGCACTGCCCCGGATTACATAGTGAGGGAGTCAAAGATACACTGCATATTTTCTCTGTCTGCTTTTGACTTTTTAAAATGATTGTTTTTAAATTATGGTCAAGATTTATAACCGTATCTTTTTATCTTGAGTTTATTTCAGTTTATTTGTGTCCTTCTCAGATGGTGTGAAAATCACTTCTTCCTTTTTTGGTGTATTCAAGTACTGAATGAGACGGACAAGTGAAGCTTCTTCAGATTATACTGAGAGACAAGAAGTAAATGGACTTCTCCGGGGGTCTAAAAGCGCATGTCTCCTTTAAAGACTCAATAGATGCCGAACCTCAAAGGGTGTTGTCATAGTAATGGAGGGCAGTGGAAATAATGGCTCCTTTGCTGCATTGCAGATTTACTGGCCCTGGTAACCGTCCCTTGGTACCACAAAAAAGTCCTGAAAGCAAAGCGAAGGGGAGGGGGTTGGGTTATGCGTGATAAATGAGATACAGTGCTAGATGGCCTGTGTCACCTTTGGCTCATTTTGGTGAGCACTGTCAGGCTTTGTTAGCAGGTCAGTGAGTTGGTTTCTCTGCAAATCAGAATAGAGGACTCTGAAAAGGCTGAACTACTTCTATAAAAGATATATTTCATGTTTTACACCCATCAGTTTTTTTTTATTGTGTCAAAACAAGTTCTTGTCTGACAATTCATGAAACTGTAAAAAAGTGGAAGTGAGTCATCTCAATACACAGAATCCCGACAACAGATTATGTCTTTTCTTAGGTATTTTATTTAATCACTTGAACAATTTATGTCCATCATTTCCTGTTTAAACAGATGTAATCAGTATCTAATCTGTGCAGCACAAATGCTTCCTGTGAATCTGCTTATGGAAACAAAAATGACTCCCGGCATTAAAATGGTACTGAAGGAAAACATACCGCGAAACTAATGGGCTGATATGAAAATCAAAGCAAAGTTCAAAAATATTACAGTCATTTACATGAAAACTATTTCATGGATTTTCCTTTATATGTTCCGTTCTCCTTTTTCAAAGAAAACTTATTGTCGCACATTTCCACACGACCCCAGTTACCGTGTAAATAATCATCGTCTTCTGAGTAAATGACCCCCAAATTCACCATGAAGACGGTTTAAAAGATCCGAAAATTCCAATAGCTTTGAGATTGAGCCTGTTTATTTATTTATTTATTTTAGTTAGAAGTTTTGGTCTTGCCCTTTGTAGCCTCTATGACCAAATGGTGAGGTTTTATACTTTAGAAAAACACCAAGAGAGTAAGGATAGCAAAGAACATTTTCTTAAAATAGTGGACTTTAGAGCATCCATTACTAATATGCGATTCTTTTAGTTATATGTGCTGTAGTGTGTACTAAAAATACAAATGATTTCAGATTGTATAGTTATTAGAGTAAGCTTTTTTTTAGAGCAAATCAGGATCTTTGCCTCCTTTGTTTCTTTAATCATCTTGTTCATTCATGTTTTTATTCTACATTGAACCCAGTTTCACTTTTCAGTTTTGATGGCAACACAATAACCTGTACTCTCTTTTTTAAACATGTCTAATTGCTTGAACGTGTGTTTGCGCATCCATGTGTGCTTACATGGTCGCTATGTTTCCCAAGAAATGCTGTGAGTCAGGGGTCAGTGCAGACAGGGTTTTGTGTGAAAGTTCAGGGTGTCATGGAGGGATTTCCTTGTCAGGGTGGCTGCTTTTAGGCACTTCCGACCCTCTCTCTCAGGAAGTGGGAGATATTTGTCTTTTGGATGCAAATAATAGTATGTCACCCTACAGAGAAAACAGAAGAAACATCCAGGAAGTCCCAAACCAAACAACATTTGGCTCACTTTCATGTGCATGGGGGGTTTTCTCCCTCTTAGCATTGACACTTCTGCCCCCTAGTGGCGGCTAAGACGCTGTGACATCGTGACAATTGACTTTCTGTTCACAGGCGTCTACATACTGATCGCTGTCGGAGCTGTCATGATGCTTGTGGGATTCTTGGGATGTTACGGTGCCATTCAGGAATCTCAGTGTCTGCTAGGAACGGTTAGCATTCCAGCTCCACCAATCAGAACACTTGTTTATATAAAGAGCAACTACATTAAATAAAATCAATGAGATAAGTCTGATTAAGTATATGTTGTAACACCTTCTTTGCAGTTTTTCTTCTTTTTGGTGATCCTCTTTGCCTGTGAAGTGGCTGCAGCAATCTGGGGCTTCATGAACAGGGACACTGTATGTACAATAAAATAGAAATGTCTTAAAATCATCTTCAATTGTCATCCAGCTTCATGTTTTCTGATTGTCCACAGATGTCCAAAGAGCTGATTAATTTCTATGACGCTGCGTACATCAAGGCTGTGGACGTCACTGGGTCCCCAAGTAAAGACGCAGCCATCGGCGTGCTGGGTGCTTTCCACACTACGGTATGTTTTATATTGAGTCCAATTTTTTATGTTTGTGTAAAAACAAAAAAATATGCCTTGTAATTACAAGTGCTTTTGCTCTGGCTTTCATCTTCAGCTAAACTGCTGTGGGAAAGGCGATGACACTCCTCTATTCATGCAAGTCCGCTCCACCTTGTGTCCCTCAGGAATACTTTCTGCGCCAAAACCCAAGGTACACACAAAGTTTACTGCCAAACCCTTCCTACAGGCCGTGTTTTATCACTTTAACAACTTTTCCCTGTCAGTTGCATGGTCATTAGTTGTTTAGTTCACAAGTAGAAACAATGTTTAAAATAATGAGAGAAGGCTCCAGCTAAAAGATGCAGAAGAACGCTACCATTACATTTGAAACACTGAAGAATGAAGTGGAAATAGAAGAGTTTCCAACTCAAATGTGCAATTAATGACATTTATTCAATAAGAAGGAGGTAATCAGTAATGAGTGCAGTACTTTGTAAAGTTATTTCAAAGCACTCTTTGGAAAACCCAGTCTACCTATAATTAACTACAGTAACTACTGTTTGTTTTTTCGGTGTCTGAGCGGAAATCTATTCAGTTTTATGATGCTCAACCAGATTTTCAGCAGAGGGAATTGTGGAGAATTGATAATTCTTCATAAAAGGGTGGATCATTAACTGCAGCATTGATATTTGTACAATTTTGTGAAACTCATTAAATCGATATATTTGTTATCCTTTAAATAACAAGAAGATAAGCAAGAAGAAATCTAACTGAAAGGGGAAACTTTGATAGAAAATTAGATTGAATATTGATTGATTAAAGATGAACCTTTCCTCAGTACTCTGCACTGAGGAGTACAGATGTGCTTTCTTAATCAGCATGTTACCTTATCTTTAACTCTCACTCCATCATTTTATACATTGTCACATCAATTTAGTACATATTACCAATAAATGCATCCAATATGAAAATTTGGGCCGATATTAATATCCACTATTCATCTTGATGTTATGGCTGATAACCAATATTTACTGATATAATATATATTTCACTTCCCTTTAAACACTAATTACTGCTGACTTCACTACAGCTTCAGTTAAATTCCCCACAATCCTGCGCTGCGTCACTGTCACATGACCAGACAAATACCACATGACCCACCTCCCCTGCTCCTCCAGAAAAAAGATTTAAATAAATATTGATTGTTAATATTGGCCCGATTTTATTTATCAGACTGATACTGATACGTTAAAAATGACTAATATAAGTTAATAGCAATGTTATGGCCAATATTTAATTAAAACAATTATTTTTGCCCTCCCTTAAAAACAGTTTTTGTTTCCAATGGACAGCCACGGTGCTTTTACACCTCCTATATCATCATTCACATACGGTGATGATGATGATGATCCCTTTTTTGAGAGATGTGCTCCAAAAACTCATTTTGAGTAAAAAGACAACAACAAGTTTATTTGTGTTTCATACTTTCAAGTTTTAAGATTCAATTTGCCGTTTGAACCTATTTGCCTAATTTAGCATTATTGCTAATTGTTTATCCGGTAAGAATAAAGAGCAATAACGTTTATATTTTGAAACTTGCAAGCAGCTTGAGCTTCAACTTGCAGCCCTGAAAAAGATCCTGATGTGTTTAATCAGATTGTGCTGATTTAGTGATTCATATTAAAGAGTTATTAAGTTTACAGGAGTGATACTTTGACATTACCCAAACCTCTTTAATAAGTGACAGCAGGAGGCACACCTGCCCGCTGTCAGTGTCTACATTGTGATTTGATGATATTTTATGTGAACAGGCTTATATGCCCAGCAGATATCCAGCATCTTGTTTTAACAGCCGACTTGGTTCAGTTACATGTGAACCATGACAGACTTTGTGCACTGAGAGCGAAACAAACCTTTTAAGTGATTGCCGCATCCTGATCAAAACTTTCTTTGTCTCTTCTCAGAGCTGCCACAGTGAACTCGTCGCTCTGTTCTCCGAGAAGCTCCATCTCATCGGCCTGGCCGCCTTGGTGGTTGCCGTCATCATGGTGAGCGACGGATTGAAAATGCACAGATCTCGATTTCATTATTAAGAAATACTGCCTGTTGTCAGCTCTGATAGCATCGCAGACTCTAAGAGACAGACATATTGAATTAAATCATATCATTTTCTGCATTTAGATCTTTGAGATGATCTTCACCATGGTGCTCTGCTGTGGGATTCGCAACAGCCCGGGAGTTTACTAAGCGTTTAAAGGCCAGGAGCAAACCACAGCAGCTGATACCAGAGGGATCTGTTTCTGTGCTACTGAAAGCACTACATGTATATTATCCATCCATCCATCCATTTTCTGTTCACCCTTGCCCCTAATGGGGTCGGGAGTTGCTGGTGCCTACCTCCAGCTGCGTTCCGGGCGAGAGGCAGGGTACACCCTGGACAGTTCGCCAGTCTGTCGCAGTATATTATCCTATTTACTATAGATTAGATCTTGTTTATATATTACTCATCTGTCATTACTTTCATTTTGGCAGTAACTGACCTGTTATTGTTTTCTTTTATCCCTTCAGTTTGTTGGAAAATGTTTCTCTAGCAGGGTTTCTGGGTGTGTAATATGTATATAAACGTATTGTTTATTAGAAAGGAGACAGCGTGTGTATGCGTGTGTGTGTGCTAACTGGGTAGTTGTTTGTGTTTTATCTAGCTGCAGGGTGACTGTTATTTATTCTGCAGTTGTTTCTGGGATCAGCAAGGAGGCTTTTACTGGACCGTGTGTGTCTTCTAACCTAAAAAAAAAAATCATGCTCTCACATTTGTTAACTTGTGAATCTTCCCATATCAAATAGAGGCAAAACTTTTCTATTTTCTGCTTATTCTAAGAATCCCAATAAATTAAACCAACTGTCATATGTAAGTGTTTAACAGTAATTTTTCTATTTTTTTATTTTCTGAAGGAGCTTAACTTTATTTGGGAATTTGTGTCTGTCTTATTATCCAGCCAACATGTACTAATATGAGCTGTAAAAAAAAAGATTGCACATAAAGGTTTGATGCAGAACAATGGTCCATTTGAACTGGTTTTCTCAATACCCAGCTAAGACTACAGAGCTGGCTGTGTAACTGATTTTGGCAATATGGGTCAAATTTAATCAGGCCAAAAGGTCCCATTCAAATATCCGTTCAAAATATCTGAATATTGTGCATACTAAATAGTCAAACTTCTTCTTCAGAACATCATTTTAAAGATGTTCAAGCTGCAACATGGCAATATGTCCTGTGCTATTTAATTATCCAAATTACTTCTGAATTATACTTCTGTGTAATAAAGCATTTGCTAAGACTCAAGCCCCAGTGTTTCAGGATCTTAGCAGAACTTTTCTGCTTTTAACCCTCAGTAATGCTGTATTTGCTGCGTTTCGCCACGAGGGGGTGCAATCAAATGTACGCATATTCGCCCTGCAGACTCTTTCCCTTTTTCAGCAACTTATTTGCATAAAAAAACTAAACGGACTCGTACTTCTGGCACAGAGACACCCGCCACACCCAAAGCACGTGTTTGTTCTGCCAATAGGTTGACTTTCTCACCAAAGGAAGCAACTTTGATCTCAGCTCTGACAAAGACAGGCCCCGAGCTCTGTTACTCTCTGAAACAATCTCTTTTCCTAAAGATCTTTTACTGAACACACCTTGTTTCTAGTTTAATGATCTTCTCACATCTGCCACTTTTCTCCATTGTTGTCAACTTGAACTTTGACTCTTGGCTCCAGATTAAAGATGTCTTAAAGCTAAGGTAGACGGTGATATTTATACAACAGGGTGTTATGATCGTCTGCATGATGGCAAGTGTTTGCTAAAGCTGCCTTTCCTGTTTCTGGAGGACAATGATGCCATGTGATTTTAAAACAAGCCTCATCCAGTCAGCACTTATGAATCATGAAACGAACTTTCTAGGGTCTGAATAAGAGCAGCGACCGGCAGGTTCCAGTTTTTTTTAGTGTGCAAAATTGTGAAATCCTCTGTTTTGGGTGGATTAATTCCACCCAAATGATGAAGTGGGTGTTATCAAAAGCAATAATTACTCACCTGGGCCGATATCGTGACACTAGCAAGTGATGAGAGATACAGGCTTGAATCAGAAATCTGATTTTTATATTCTAAGAAAAAATGCTTAACATTAATTTATTATATCAACACAGACTGTTTTATTTTAAACTGGACCTCTATTTCAGAAGTTCAAAGTTCAAGTAGCTCAGATTTTTAGCTTAGCAGTTATACAGAGGATTTTTTTTTTACTTTTTCACCCTTTGTGAATGTAGACAAACTCTTGTTTTATTATTATTTGTAAGTCTAGATTTTCACTGACAAATGAAAATCTTCTTTAAATATTACACCACAAAGTATTAGTTCTTACTTCTTATGTTTATCTTAAGGAGCAGAAATCTCCAGCAACTTTTACTCAAAAGCAAATCTTTGTTTATACAACCTGACTAAATAAACCCATAACCTGTTTTTAGGGCTCAGAATAAATTTAGAATGTCTTCTGGGCCAAGAAAATAGAAAACAGCACTAAATATTATGAAATCTTTTTTTTTTTTTTTTAATCAGTCTACTTTACTAAATATTATGTGTTTAGTTTATTGCAGAGCAGGTGAAAACAAAAAGAATCGCAATAAATAATTATTGGATTTTTTTTTTATTCAAAAATAATTTAGCATTTTTTGAGTACTTTTTGGTCTGAAACAACATAAAATAGAGAAAAAGTCTGAAGTGATAGGAAAGTGAAATATGGTTTACAAATATTTAGTGAAAAAAAATCTTTGTATTTGTAAACACACCCATTTACTCTGATATCCTCAAATAAAATCCAGTAGTAATTGCATCAAGTAGTTACATCATGACTAACCAGAGTCCACCTGTACGTCATTTAATCTCACTATAAACGCAAATATCTTGTAAAAGCCTCTGAAATCAAAAAGGGCAACAATCCAAAGCCTGGCTGACCTTATTGCTCTGTACACTGAATACAGAGCAATGCTAGAAGAAAACCTGTTAGTGGCTGTAAAAGTTTTAAATCCGGAGTGGAGAGCAAAATGACTGGAAACATTCAGCCAGATCTACGCTGAAATGGTTTAGACATGTATAAATGGCGTAGTGAAAGTCCAGAGCTGTGGTCCTCTCCAGTCTGTGGGAGCTTGAGCTATTTTGCAAAGAAGAATGTATAAAGATTTCTAACTGACTCAGGGGGAGCATGCCACACTTTTCAGCTGTTGCTTTGTAAAGTCTGTTTAAAAAAACCTAATTTTTAAATTTTTATTTTATGATTATCTACCTTGTGTTGGTAGGTCACATAAAATCCCAGCAAAAAAACCCTTGAAGTCTGTGTTTGAAACATGACAAACTATGAAAAGCTCCAGCGACATGAATGTGTTTGTCAGACATTGTACATGGTCTATTCGTTTAATGGCAGTCTCATGTATTACAAAGTGAAGGTTTGTCACGTTTTAAAAATATGATTTAAAAAAAACACGAGGGAGGGGAAAAAAAACATTAGAGCAAATAAGAAAAGGCTTGTCTGTTAATCTATCAGATTAAGCTCCAATTAGTCAAAAAGCAATTGATAGGTTCACAATAGACAGCTTACTCTTACTTCTGTGTTCGGCAACTATTGTGTTAGGTTTGTAATCTTGCCATCTGCTAACAAACTATTCATGTCGGTTCTTGAATTACAGAATGTCTGATCAGACCAGGTGCTCTGAGTAAGGACTCCTGGCTGCAGCGCTGCAGTCTGATCTTGGGCCCTGTAGTAAAATTACGAGTACCTGCATGAAAACTGATTGTGTGCAAAGCTAAGTGTGTAACTCCCTAAATGGTCTCTAAAGTCTACAACTGAACCTGACACATTTTGGGAACCTTCATATCAAGGTCCGGTCGTCATCTGTAAGCCTTTATAACAGATACCATTAGATACATGATGCCTTCAGGGTAATTGCTTCTCTCAGTATCTATATGGTTTTGCAGCTCTCTGAAAACTTCAGCTTAGTTTTATGTGAAACGAAAGCTGCTGATACTTCACGCAACAAGAAAAATATGATTTTCTTATGGCGTTACTCTCCTCATTCTGATAAATGCAGCTGGTTTTAGTCACATTTCTACTCTATTCACAAGTTGTCCCGGCTTGATATTCAGTAGAACTTCTGCTCTGAGTATTTACCGCCCTGACTGAGTCACAACCATAGTGGAAATAAGTAATCATGAAAAATCTGCTTCCCTGCCAAAACAAAATAAACAAAAACAAAACAACTGATAAGTTCTTTTCTGAGGTTTCATGTTCCTGTTTGATAGAGATTGATGTTATGAGATCAAGCGAAGCAGCCTAAGTGAAAGAGCGTTATCTCTCTTCGTGTTTCTCTGCTCATCGTCGGCGTCGCTCAGACGGCGTGGCTCGCTCCTCTTCTTTTTCAACACACCCCATGGTGCCTCACCTGTCTGTGACTCATCTTTTTGTGCTTCTGCATGGGATGGTTAATTAAAATGAGGGCGTTAACTTACTTACTGTTACTTTTAATACTCTGACACCCACAAAATCAGATCAGTCCAGGTGAAAGTCAGAGGAGAACGTCTCACTCACAGGTCATGGTAAGTCTAAACTTTCACAGAAGAGTTTGAACCTAACAGTTTCTTTCCTCCTTGAAGTTTTGGATCCGATGTCTAGGATTGACTTTTCTGCATTTGCTTCTTATTGTTGAGCCTTAAGCTGCTTTTTGCAAATTGTTTGTGCATATATAGTTATGTTCAACAAATTAGAATGTTACTGAGAAGTTAATTATTGGGTGAACTACATTATGTGGATTTATTGTGCACTGATTGATGTTTTCAAGAGTCATGTGAGCATTTTGATAACAATTTTCCATTTGCTATTATAGGAAACACAGCATTTAAAGAGAGAATATTGCATCAGACTAATAAATAAATTTCACATAAATATCGGGAAACTGATATGATGTTGATTGAGAAGGACTGCGAGAAAATTTACTCACTCAGATCAGATGTAGATCTGCTTTGAAAAAACAATCGAAAGCAGAACAACATCGTGGTTGGTTGGGATTCCTGCTTTAAATTTATTTATTTATTTTGTCCAAGTGTATATATATTTTAAAAAATACCTCAAGTTACAATGGAAACAAATAAACTAGAATTAATAAGAAGATGTATTAATCAGAAAAAAAAGCGTATTCGCTTTTACTTAATGTTGTATTTTTAATTCCTCAAAAATTGCCATTCAGACAACACAGACATACAGAATCCAACGACATGCGAGTGGTACATGTTGTACTACTCACATTGTTGCATTAGAGGCAATAACTTCTGTTGCTATGTTCAAATTAAACAAAACAAATAAATCCAGGGTGTGGCTTGGGCTTAATGACAGAGTGCTACAGTGCCACACCTTGTAACAGCCTTTCAGCAAAAACTGAGGATTGACAGTTTGCAAAAAAGAAAAGTGGGGGAGGAAAAGAAAACAGAAAAGAAAACAAAAGGCAAAAATTGTTTTACTAAACTTCGTTTTCAGGTAAAATTTTATTACTGCAGCACAATACAAACTTGTAATATGTTAATGGAACATTGAAAATCTATAAATCGGGGGGAAAAAGTGGATAAAAAACCTAGAGCAGATCAGCTTACCATTCCCCGGAGAATAAAGCTCTTCTGTTGCTGCTAACATGGTGTCTGTTCTTCACAGTTTTTTTTGATTTCCTCCTGATTTAGTATTTTTTAAAATCCTTTCACGTAGAACGTCAGAAAAGCTCTCAGTGCAGAGTTATTGTGAAACAAGGCTGTGACAATTTTCACATACGTACAAATATTGCAACACAGAAGGAAGTCATTGTGCTGCTTTCACAAAGTACACCCATACAATTAGCACCAGTTAGATTTAACTCTTGAATGGCTAGTTCTCCTCATGCTGTGAGGTAAACCTTAACCTAAGTGGAAATGAATCAGACCTGTTTATATTGTAAAGTGGTTGAGAGGTCCATTGTGGTGAGCTGATGCAATGTAAATAAACTACATCCAATTGAATTGAATGGATCAAATGCGACAGACCGAAACTTTCACTGAGAACACATATTGTTTAATTTTGCTGCTTTTAGGATGAGTGAAAACAAATTTTTAAATTGTTCAAATGAAATCACTGCAGAGATAAAAAAAAAAAAAAAAAAAGAGTTTTGGAAAACAAATTTGAATCAAAATCTATAAAATTATCTAGCCATCTCAAGGTCCTTTGCAGGACAAACAGGGCAGATCTCCAGACAAAAAAACATCATAAGACCAAATCATACAGACAGATTTGAATTTAATACTGATCCATGTTTTAATATGCTGTCAAATTCAATTTATAATACCAATTGGTGAATCAGTTTCTCTCTTTAATGTGTATATTTGCAATAGAAAATATAATAAAGTTTTGGTAACTTTGAATTAAATCCCCAATTATATTATACAATTACTAAATCTACAATACAAAATCTATAATAGTTGGAGTAGACGCAAACTCTCCTTTGGGAGCAAGAAATGCTTTCTGACAAAATGTCTTACCTATCATTAGTTTGTTATTTTACTCATTTTTAATCAAAAGCATTGGCTTCTTTGATACTCCTTTGTCTTTGTTTACCTTTGTAAGGTTTTTAGCGAAAGCTCTTTTAGCTCACATCACACAAGTTTAATGTAAACTTGTCTTTAATTGTTTTTAATATTATTAAGTAGCTTGCTTTCTTACAAGTCAGTTTCTTACAAGAGGTTGTGAACTATTACATGAATCTACACTTTGAAGTTTTTAGCCAAACATCTGTTTTGAGGAAAAATCTCACAAAAAACATCAAACAGTTTTAAAGTAAAATCTGTTGTTCTTATTCTTAGCCTTATTGTTAGCATAAATTGGCAGGTCTAGAAATAAATAACCAAAACACATTAAATTACTGTAAGGTAGATAATTTGATGTTCACCTAAGCAAAATGTCGAAGATGGGAAGGTTTCCTTAAAGCTGGAAATAAATATCATACATGATATTATTCTTTATATGCTGCTTAACATTACAAATCCAAAAAACCTTGTCAGTATATAATTCCTGCTTTGATTCTGGTTTATTGAAATATAGTCACTCATTTAGTAATTAGAAAATTAAGGTTTGTTTTTCTTTAGACTCTTGCTTATGAGATTCAAACATGGCACACTGTAAAAAACAAAAAATTACACAAGTAATAATTTATTAGTAAACAAACCTGTCTTAATTAATTTAAACTTTTTTAGCAAACAATTTTTATTACATGAATTAATAGAATAGTGAAGCTGCTGAAATTCTGCTATGGCTTATTTTGATACTTATATTTGCCTTTTGTTAGTTTCCTTTCATCACAATAACTGGAACATGTTATTATGTTCCAGTTCATAACATATTTTTTTTTTAATGTTTATTGCTTGTTGCATAATTGGTTGCTGTAATCTTTTTTTATGACGTGGAGCACTTTGAACTGCGTTGTTGCTGAAATGTGCAAATGAACTTCACTTAACAAGACCATCTTTTTACAACTTTCTGAAACTTTATGCAGGTTTTCCTGTCAAAGACTGAAAAAAATAATATTCCTGGCAGATTTAAAGTTTTTTTCATGAAGTTAGTTTCTTGAGACAGACATATTTAAAAAAATATATATTAGAAAGAATGTAGTATAAATCTTTACTCAAGAAAGAGTAGGATTACTTCAACATAATGTTACTTAAGTAAAAGTAAAACGTAGCAATGGAAGAAGTTGCTAAAGTAACAGTACTTGATGAAAATCCTGCTGAACCAGAGAAACTGATCATAACATCTGATTTATGTCAAAATTATGCAATCAGACAAAAAGATAAAGCTATGTGCTAATTCTGGTATTTTAAGCACCAAAATGCAAATGCAAATTCAGGAAGAATAAAAACTTTTAAAACATATTTTCAATAGAATAGGCTACCTATAAAACTAAAACTTACAGTAGATAATGCATATGTTAGAACACGTTTGCAGTGACAATATGGTGTCTTCACTTTATCTCCTAATGGTTTAAATAACATTAGAATAACAAATCTTGTGTACGAAAATGCACGTGTGTTTCTCTCATGCCTTCTTCGTTAAAATAGTCACTCGCAGTGAGTAGAGAGTCCAGAAAGTTTACTGAAGTGAGAGTAGTGATTCTTCATAATGTTTTATTTCGGTGAAAGTAAAAAGCACGTTGTAGAAAAACGAAGAGAAAATGAAAAAAAAAAAAAAAAATGGTTATGCATTTTTGTCTGGGAAGTGTTTTGTTGGGGGGGGGGGTTGAGTCAGCTGCTTATCTAGTCGCGGTCCAGAGCTCACCTGTGAGTCAGGTGTCTGGTTTCTGCGTGGCTCCACCCCCAGCAACTAAGCGGGCCATTGAGTCTGTCTGTCTCCACAAGCGCAGTTGGACCGAGCGGACCGAGTTTGTCCTCAGCGGGGAACCTCACATGCTCGCCTTTTCGTTCTGGACTCTCTCTCTCTCGACTCTGCCGCCATGAGCATGTTGACATCGGAGAACTCTTTTCTTTCTTCTTTACAGCCACACACCTTATCTACAACTTATGCTCTCCCGTCGGACAACCAACTCGGGAATGGGAGCGCCATGTCGGACGACGCTGTGCGAGCGCGGCGGGTCCAGGAGCAGATTAAGATGAAACTGGCCGAAAAGGGCACACTTCCGCGTCAGAATGGAAAGGCCTCCCAATACGCAATGTCAGGTAAAAACATTAATAAGTTTAAGAGGAAAGAAATAAGTAAAACAGAGTTGGATGATATATTTTCATTGCTGGCAGGTGTTGCACTTAAACAGAAAAGTCACAGATGCAAGGACAGGTGTTGGAATCGTTATCTGACCACAGACGTGAATTTATGACCAATGCGTGTTATCTGTCTGAGTCGTTGAACTTTGAGCTCCCATAAGACAATATAAAAAGGACAACTAGAAGACATAAGTCATATATCTATATATAAGTCATAACAGTTGTTCAGGAAGGATATATAATATTGCAAAAGTTGGACAATGGTTTGCTTTGTTTAGGTAAAACATCTCTGTCTCCCCATAGCTGTGTTCTTTGACACACATAAGGAGTTTATTCAAGAGGCTCTAGGCGAGATCATTACATCAGATCAGACATAAAATGTACACAGCTGATAGGAACCACATTGCAATGAATTTTAATAAATAGCCACAAGTTTCTATGGAAGATCAAAACTGCCAAAAATAAGTAAAAGCTGATTCAATGGGATCGTAAGGAGTTAAGTATCCAGAAGCACAGCAATATATCACGAAAGGAATCAATAATTGAACCCACAACTTTCTAGTTACTCCACCCACTGTTGCGCAGTCAATCCTAGAGAAATGCAGCATTTTAGTACCAAAACTCAGATCTTAACTCTGGGAATGATGTCAGACCTGAGTTGAGTGTGTTCTAGTTATAACCCTAACCAGTGGGATTGGATAACTGCTGTGGTCACTAACTACTATCAGAAAGACAAGCCACTGATGTACTTTTCATACAAACAAACACTAAAGGAAATGGAGATTGCACATGATGTTTGGTGTCACTGGTTTTAATGAGGCAAATAAATAGTTGGGCATTAAATGCAACTTTCACTGAAGCTTTGTGTGTCAGCCATATTGGATTTTAAAGTAAGACCTTGGAGACTTTCAGCTGTCACATGTTGATGTATTTCAATTCAAAATTACTTTATTTATCCTAAAGGGAAATTCAATTTTGTTGTAACTCATGTTATCCAAGTAAATTTTCAAAGAGTTGTTATGGATGGTGATGCTGCAGGCAGGAAGGGTCTCCCATAGAAGATGAATCTGAAGAGGCTGACTCTGTCCTGTTTGACAGTCTCTTGACTCTTATGACATTCTAATAGTAAAATTTTTGGACAGCAGAGACAATATTTCACAGCATGACCTGGATGACACCATCAGGTTTTGGCAAGCACTGCTGATCCACCTCATTTGCCTTTGCCCCTCCTCTTTAAAGCTCTTTCTGGCCGTATGGTTAGAAAGCTGGGCAGAGAGACGTTGCAGCTGGGGATACGATCCTCTACGCTTCCTATTCAACTTCTTTGAAATTTGGAGTTGCAGTTATAATAATTTCCCAAACATGCAACTCCTCAGACAAAAGAAGTTAATTAGATAATTAAATTAGAACTATATTCAGTTAATAATACCTGGAACATCATTAAGTGAAACACGTTCTTCTCTTTTTTGTTGCTCTTTTCATGTTTTTCTTAGGGACGCACCCATCCACGATTTTCACTTCTGATATCGATGCTGAAAAAATGTACTGAATTGACTTTGACTTTTCACTTAAATACACAAACAGCTTCCCAAGATTGGTCAAACATTAAAAAAAAACAGCACAACTTTAATTTGCTCCGTCAGTGTAACTAGGAGTATAACAGCCAGTGTAAAATAAATAATGAAGAAACAGACAAAACAATAGGTTGACTACTTTGGTCAAACATGTAGAAATAAACTGCAGCAAACCTTTCAAATGGTTCAGAAAGTACAATCTGAAATTCTTAATATACTGTAAAATAAATACAAAGCATGACGTCACTCAAAGCACGAAGCATATAATTAGACTGAATAGATCTGCCCTTATAGATCTGGCACATTGTCACCGATACCCAATCTAGAACTTCTTCCAATATCGAGACCGGTACGGATATTAATATTGGTGCATTTCTAGTTTTCTGCCTGCATTATTTTGCTATGCAAATAAAATTGCCTTGCTACTAAATATTGCGATATCAAAGATCAATTAAGAGTTATTCACATTTTTCTGACCTTCTTTTACATTATTAAATGTGTTCAGTATTTTCAGTGAGATTTAGCACATCCACCTCTATAACTACGAATATGGTGTGCATCGCTGATAGACACTAGGCACTAAAGCATGACAATCAACATGATCAGCATAGCTACGTAAATGAATTTATTTTATTGATTTTTATACTCTGACATCCTCTTATGATCGTAAAACATCCCTTTGTACAGATCTGCAAGGTACAGTTTTGTGTATAAAAACTAACAATCAAAAGTACCTGACAGCCGACTGCTTGGGGATCAAAATTCCTACCACAAATAAACAGGCGTCTTTTGCTAATGATGCATCTGTGACACTCTCCAAAAGTATGTTGTCCTTAGTTGCATGATGTGTCAGGCATGTACAAGCAAATGTTTGTACATTACAATCTAAAGCAAAAATCCAGAACGATTGACGCAACTTCACCGACTCCCGAAGTGCAAGGAGGGTCAAAAATGTGGCGAGGGAAAGACTTCAGTAAGACCTGTAGTGTTAAGAATCAACTTTATTAGGGTCGTCCAATGACTCTGAGGTCAAGACAAAATGCATTGGTCTACTAATTTGACCCTCTCAACATGCATATATTTATTTAAATGTTCATTTAAAAAAAAAAAAACATGTAGTGATTCACTTCAAAATGATATCGAGTCATGGGGTTAGATTTAGAGAAAGTCACCATTGAGAGACAATATTTAAATGTTTTTAGATGTATTTTTTATTTTTATTTTGGCTATTTACGTCAGTCTGGTCATTTTCTGCCAAACCAAATTACTCTTTGATTGTTACAAAGGAATTTAACACATTAAAGAAGCAGCTGTGTTTGTTTTTTACTTGTGGATTTGACTTTAAACCTTTCAGCCTGCAGTTGTTGAAAAAGCAATAATTCTTTGGTTGTCATGGATTAAATCTGATAAATCTCTTGTGATTCATAAATACACTTAAAAATGACTCAAGTCGGTAAATATCGCAAAAGAGTAAGAGTGTCTGCTGTGCCAGGAAAGGTTTGTTTACTTTTACAGTTGTCGGTGTTGCATTACACATGACTTAAATAATTTTTTCTGATTTTTGGCAGTTTTAATACTCTGCATATTTTATGTTTAAGAAGATATTCTGCTGTTGTCAGTAATAAAACTAACAAAATTAAACTGTTTAGGAGGCTGCAGGGACTTTCTCATATCTGGTTACTCATAGATTTAGAATTTAAGTCTTATTCCTTTCTCTTTTGATTCAGGAAAGCCCATTGTATAACTCGGTACACACTGTAAAGACAGCTTGAAAATGGATGCCTGCTTTGTGTGGGAGGAGTTTTTGATTGTTTTTTTTGTTCTGCAGAATAGCGGTTCCTGTTTGATTCAAGTTTGTTTTGCATCAGTCCTTTGGGGGAATTTCTTAATTTGTCTTGAAGCAGCAGCAGCAGTTTTACAGTGTGTCCCGTTTCTGCACTTGTACGAGTGGTTAATGTGTAACAGGCCTCAACAAGAACTGCTTTCATAAAGTTTCCTGATAGCAGTGTGAATGTGAGAAAGGGCATCAGCTTTGAGTTGACTTCCAGAGTTGAGGGTTGTTGTTGGAAACGTATGTTGTCAAAATATATGACTCGGTTAAAAGTTGTCTATCTAAGCGCTATTGCGAAATATTCTACGCCAGTGTGGGATTGGTTTCCAAGTGGTTGTGAAAACCTCCAGAAGTGGGTTGAAAGGTTTCCTGAATGCTTGGAGCTACCGTAGTTGGTGGTTACACCACATTTGTTAATGTAATGCATTTATTGAACTGAAAGTGTGTCAGGAAGTTGGACCGTCTGCCATCTGAACCTGAATACCTGACTGTTGCTGTCTCTTGTGTCGAGACATTCCTTCTCATCTTGTGCGTCACTGTTATCACCCAACAAGCAGAGAACAAGCAGAACACCTTGGCATTGGGTTTGCGTCG
Source organism: Brachyrhaphis roseni (assembly GCA_903066815.1). Taxonomy (NCBI): domain Eukaryota; kingdom Metazoa; phylum Chordata; class Actinopteri; order Cyprinodontiformes; family Poeciliidae; genus Brachyrhaphis; species Brachyrhaphis roseni. The sequence continues at coordinate 28,491 of CAEFZY010058473.1, forward strand.
CTGTGACCTCCAAACTCCAGGCTATTTGGATCCAAAAAGAGAGGCTTTTACTCACTCTACTGGTTTAAGCTTTTCCCAGAGGCGTCGGCTGTACCTGCCTCAACAGGCCAATATGCTGCTTCTGCTGTTTCTTAAAAACTGAGCTGAAACAGAGATATGACACGTCTCCCTAAATATTGCGGTGCTCTGTTTTTTTTTTTTAGCTAAAATATACCTCTTTATGATTGTTAGTGTAAATCATCCCTGACTTTTGCCTGGAGGCAAACATGCAGTCACACAATGTAACATTTTATCAGCTGTCGGCTGAAACCTCACCGAGCAGAATAGTGCCATTTCAGTGGCTTGTGGCTTTAGAGAACTTGATAATGAATGCATAAGTGCTTGCAGATGGGAAAAACAAAAACACACAGAGGAATCTGGAAGGAATAGCTCCCCTTCTCTGTCTTAAAGCAGTCGCAGCTGTGCATGTATGTCAGAGGACATGTCTCAGCACTGTTGCATTCAGAATCCTAGCAAGTGATATAAAGAAAAAGAGTAGACACTGAAGGTGATTCAGGGTGTGTTTTAGTGGGCCTGTAAAATGCTGATGCTATCAGGTGTGCTGGGTGTTGTTGGGGTTGGGCTCGGGTCACGTCAGAGAACATGTCAGTCATCTCTCTCTACGGCAACTGGTTTCTTTAAGCAGTGTGCCTGGGGCCATGTTGGAGGCTCTCATTAAGGCACATGAGAAGTGGAAAAACAACAGCTTCTCAGACATGAACTGAGCATGCAGGCCTGGTACAGTAACAACACAAGTATTGTTTTTTTTAGGATAGGTGCAACTTAATGAACAAACTGGTTTGAGAATTCAAACTTAAAAGTTGTTGCACCAACCTGAATATTGTTTGGTTTTTGATTTTCTGTTTGCTTTTAAGCCAATTTTGGCTAAATCAATTAACATTTTTCACAGGGGCAGTATTATGTTAAGTCAACTTTTTTGAGCTTTGCGTCATGTTAAAATGTTAATCCCTCATCAAAAACATACCTGGATTGCCTGGGAGGAGAGAGCGCTGCCATTGAGGCAAGTTTCCAAATGTCCAAGCTTCCAACACCGCAACTTCCATACTCAGTTCCTATAGACTAGCCAGCAGTAATTAGCAAACTCGTGGTGGAACTGTGCATCTGCTGATCTCATTGTGCGATTGTTACAAATAAACATACATTTTTTCAAGAAGTAAATTATTTCAGTGACACAAGTATTTCTAATTTTCCTGACAACTTTCACTCTGAGGGACTCTTTAGAGCTAACTCCCAAAAACAAGTATATCTTTCATCTGCGACAGAACTAAATCTAGTTACTTTGAAAACAAAGCATTTTATAGCATATCATTGTGCTGTTGTGAACTGATTTACAGTTGTTTTGCAAACTTGCAGGTATGCATGGCATGCAGGGAACTAGTAATGGAGAAAACAATATGTGTTTAACTGGATTTTTTCTGCGTTGTGCTGGTTTTATTGAGTAATCAGGCCGTGACACAGTTTGTCTTTAAAAAGGATGGTTTCTTGATTAATTCTGACGAGAACAACGTAAAGAAAACAACCATGTTATAGGTTGCCCGCTTCAAGTCCTCTCCCGCAGGACAACATGACAAAAGGCCAGGGTCTATGGGGCGCAATTTAAAGACAATACCACAGAAGAAATAAAAAGGAGGGGCTTCCGCTCTTAAAGTAACACAGTTAAAACAATGACAGAGGTTTTTAGAGGTGTTTCAGTCAGGTAAGAAACAATACAATACTCTTTTGTAATTATAACAAAAGAGAAATACAACCAGGTTACATGAGCATATTCTGAGGTCTAAGTGAAGCAAATGAGTAATATTACAATCATTTAATGCATTATTTTACCTGAAAATAGAGATTTTCTTGGAGGACCAGACTGAAATATTTTGAAAACTACCAACCATCACAAATATCTGTGTTCATATTCATGTTCCCCTAAATCTCATGGACACCGAATACTATTCCTCTATAAAAACCTTTAGGTTTCTTTATGTCTTTGTGATAGACCTTAGAACCTGTGTGAAAGAGGTCCAGTGAACATGATACAGACATTTAATATCCCTTCTGGGAGAAATTACAGATTTGTGTCCTGAATTGTCCTCCATTCTCTCTTATTTTAGCATTATTCTCATCAAAATAAATGAAAAGGTGCAAAATTGACTCTGGCGTATGACCGAAAGTGACACCAAACTTTTCTTTTTTTTGTTTGTTTTTTAGCCAGAGTAAACAAATGATAAAACAATGTTTTTAGGTCATCAGTTATTTCTTTTGCTACACCAACTGTTCTTTTAGTCTCTTTCTGTTGGGAATATTTAGCAACATAGATACTATTTTTTACAGTCTAATGTTGAAACAGGAGCTAAACATTCAATCACAATCTGTGCACTTAAACATGCTGTGGTCTTTGTGCATCAGATGGAGGATTGTTCCCAAAGTGAGGAGTAACTGGAGATGTTAAACTTGGCCAGGTCCTGCAAAGTCTGTGTGCAATCAGACATCCGTGCAACACGATACATGCCATTTAAACTGTAATGTATTTTATGCAAATTTCTGCTGGTTAATGTTGTTGTGTTATGATTTTATATGTTTGCAGAAGTAGAACATGTATTTTTGTTCCACAATTTGTTTTAAAAAATATGTCCACTTCAATCCCTTGAGCACAAAACGTGCTGTTTTGAAGATTTTAAAAGATGGAATCATAAAGTATTTGTTGACATTATTCATAATAATTTTTTCTTCATTTTTTTTTAGACTATGGCGGTTCATCAACAATGAAATACAGCAGCTACAGTCCAAGTTACAATTCTAAGTCTTTCTACATGAACTCAGGCTCTAAAACCCTGGTGAGTACAGCAGCATTTTCACAAAATGATCAGCACACAATGCGTTGAAATGTTTGGAGGTTCGTCTAATGCACCATCAAACTGGATGTATGAGAAAAATAAACTTGTGTTGGTTGGCTGGGTCAAGAAGGATTCAGCATGTGTGATATTTCACAGTGAACCGTGACCAGATTACCTCTGAGTTTTCAAGTCTGCCCTCTAAATTCTTCTGTTTTGGTGCTCCAATAGTGAAACACTGATGATGTATCACTGATGTTTGAGCTGTGAGTGTAACAGACCTGATGTGGCATTTTAAACATCTGAATGAGATCTGGAATTGAAGACAACAAGCTCAGAGGGCAGGAATGTTGTTTCCAGTTGAAACACATTCCTGCAGTCAAGTTTAGAAGCCATTTTATAAATAAAAAAAAAGTACTCAGAACCAATTAACTCATGCACAGACTCCACCAGAAACTACAGATTAACTCTGTAAGCATATCAAACTGTGGTAACATTCTCTCTTTTCCTTATGCTCAGGGTCCTCTTGTGTCCACCAGGACAGAATTCAGCAGCCGATCCGCAGCCCCAGACATAACCCAGTTTCAGCGGATGAGTGTGGGTGGAGGTGGAGGTGGAGGTTTTTACCGGGAAGAAATGCACAGTGGTGGTTTCCAAGGGTCCATCAGACCGAACCAAATGGATCGAGATGACATGTCTGTGCATTCACTGCGAAACATACGGACAGTGAATCCGTGGCTGATAGACAACAGCGATGCTGGAAGCCTGGTCTCCGAGCAAGATGGCGCCTTTGACCATCAGTATTCCCAGAGTGCAATGAACGGCTACGGCACCCAAATAAGACAAGGAGGAGGCACCATTACTTATCAGACTGGGTTTCAGACCCAGGAGCCAGCACTAAACATGGGGCGTCGAAGTATAAGTGGCACTCTATCCCGTGGGGGCGGTCTGGGAGGAGGAGGGACAGAGATTATCCAACAGCAGTCCTTTAAAGGCCCAGCCCACCGCACCATCAACAGGATTGCAAACCGTAACCGGATGAGTGTGAGCTCCATGTCTGGGTCCCGGATGACCTCAAGTTCCGGCAACATTGGAGCAGGAGGAGACAGAATGGATGGTGGGTTTTTAATGTCCATGAAATCTGGTTCCCAAGGGAACCTCCTTCAGCAACGCCAAGGTGGCATGATGCGATCCACGTCTATGAGAAGTGTTCAAAGCGTGGGCGGGGGCATGGATATCTTTGGCCAGGTAGATTTGGAAGACATGCCCCACCTGCAAGGGTAAGAATCCTTGGAAAGTATCCATTATTGTATTATCAAAACCCCTATGCATATCAATTGTTTCTATCATGCTTTGAAATTGTACTGTAAATACCAGCTCATGTCTGCAAAATTTCTTACTGCCAAAACTCCATTAACTGCAATGACCCAACCAGTCTGACCACAATTGTATAGGAAAAGTCTCAGAAATCGTGTAAAAAAAACAAAAAAAAAAACAAGAAGTAACTCAGTTTCTTTACATTCACCAGGCAAAACTAATAAAAACAGACAAAATATACTTTTGGTAATTATCTTGCAATAAATTCTTTTGATTAAATATACAAGTCATAAATGTAACCAGTTCAATGTGGAGATTTTCAAGAATGAAAATTTTCCCAGGAACCTTTTAGAAGCCAAGACATTGGCGGAAACCAAATGGCAGGGTGGGGACTTTCATTCATTCAGATGACTGATGATGATGATCACTTCTGTATTACTGATAGTGATGTACAAATACTGTGTTGTAACATGCAGCATATTAACAGGAGTGTGTGTTTCCTAAGAGCTGCGGATAGGGAGGCGGCTCCATAGTGGCAAGACGGGTTTGGGTTTGGGTTTAGGGTGTGGCTGCTTGGTTCAGATTCAGGCCTCGCATTTCACACATCCCCGTAATGAGTGGTTGGGCGAGTGGATTTGCAGAACATTGATTTTTTTTTTTTTTTTTTTTTTTAAGGAATTTGTCCAACTGAAAATTTTGTCCAAATCACCTTCCCAAAATCTCTGTTTTGTTCTAGCAAGAGTTGAATACAGGGTGAAATTTTCTCTGTTTCAGTTCATTTGTTTGTACATTTTACAGGATCACCAACTTGGATGTACCCACTGCAGTTTCATACCTGAGAGAGGACGACACGGCGCTGCAGGTCTTGGGTTCAGCGTACATTCAGCATATTTGCTACAACGAGAAGTCAGCAAAAGATGAGGTATTTTGCAAATACGGCACTTGTGTTTAGAATGCGTTTTCTTCTCTGCATTCCTCCTACTGAGAAACTTGGTCATAAAAATTGTTTTTCTCGCAGCGATGACAACCCTTAATGGATAGTTTCCCCAGTTGAGGTTGCTGTAAAGATCCACATTACTGCTCAACAGTTTCCCTCTAATTCTTTTTGTTGCATAGTTGATCGGCATTTAAAAGGCCTGAGCCCCACTGAATATAAAACAAATAATTTAACCTCTGCCATAAGGAGATTGCTTCTAAAGTTTCTGAACTGGCTGAAATACCTGATTAGTAGGCAGTGCAATACTTCCCTCACTGCTCTACCTTATCTATACCAGCTGCTAAGCAGTCAATGTTGATTAAACCTTTGGAAGCCAAACAGAGACATGAGCTAACCAAGAGCATACAGGCAGAAAGTGACAAGGAGTGTAAGCATAAAAAATATTATCAAGGAATTTTAGGAATTGAATGCTTTCTTAAGATTTGAAACACATTTCAAACAAACCCTGCAGCTACTCTTGCTTTGGAGAAAAGCAAGAGATCAACAACTCTTACCTGCTAATTGTTAAAATGACTATGGCAAAAAAAAAATTGTACAGAAACATTTGGAATTTATCTGCATGTCAGCTTTAGATGTTTGTCTGTAACTCTAAACCATCCTGTCTAAATGTGACAACAGCAAATTAGGATTCAAATTATGTTGGTTTTCATGCACAACCCCAAGATTTTAAATCTCTACAGCTGGTGACCCCTTGGCACATTTTCTGGGGCATTTGGCTAACACATTTAGAAGTTTATTTTGACCTTAATAGATGATTTTATTTGTTTTTCAACTTATTACAGTCCTCTTATGAGATACTTTAGTGTGAATAGAATAGGGTCGTTTTCTGGACATTCTTATTGTGGTTTTGTATTGGAAAAGATTCATGACTGAAATATTTACCAACACAGGGAGATTTTTTTCTATTCTTTGTAAAAAAAACTAATCCTACTGCTTGAATTGTGCAACTCAGTGAACAGAGATTAAAAAGGGATTCATTTAAAATCATCTATAGTAATAAAAGCAAAATGATCTACAGAGTTATTTGAGTTGCTGAAACATTCTCTGTGTTTGTTCCAGGTGAGAGAGTTGGGTGGCACTAAGGATCTGGTGAATCTGTTCAACAGTGATGATCCTGAAGTTCGCCGTTATTCCACTGGCGCCGTGCGCAATATGATCTATCAACATGTTGAAAATAAGCAGGACCTTATTGATAACGATGGCATCATTAAGCTTGATGAGGCCCTTGACATGGAAGACGATGAGCTCCGCAAAAACATCACAGGTAAAATAATATGATCATCATCAGGACAAAAAAATTTGGATCTATACCAACAGAGAGTTTGATAACATCCATTCCGGTAGATGTTCATAATTTTACAGACAATAGGAAAAAAAACATGACATAAAGTTTTGCATGTGACAAAATAGTGAGCACATGAAGTAAACGATGGACATTATTTGTTTCGTTAGAATAAGTCACAGAGTATAGCTGTATTTTAGTTCAACAAATGCAGTAATTAGTTCCACAGATACGCTTCTTTCAGATAATGCATTACATTAACACGTGCTGCACTCCTTGATGAAATAGGGCTAGCTGATTGGTCATGTGGAATTTGTTCAGTCATGGGATAGCGATGCAATGCAGGATTGTGGGAGTGCTTAACTGAAGCAGAGAAGCAATGTAGGCAGTACATGGTGTAGAGAAATCAATATATAAAATATAAGACATAGGTAAATATTGCCATAGCAGCAGTATTAATATTGAATATCAATATTCCCCCAAGGGTTGTACAGTGGCGTAGTTGGTAGCACTGTTGCCTCGCAGTAATAAGGTCCTGGGTTCGATTCAGTAATTGGTCTCTCTAAATTCTCCCTAGGTGTGAGTGTGTGTGTGTGTGTGGTTGTCTGTCCTGTCTGTCTCTGTGTTGCCCTGCGACAGACTGGCGGCCTGTCCAGGGTGACCCCGCCTCTCGCCCGAAATGTTAGCTGGAGAGGCACCAGCACCTCCCGACCCCACTAGGGACAAAGGTGTTAGAAAATAGATGGATGGATGAATATTGCCCCAAATTTCCATATTGGAAATTAATAATTAATAAATTACTAATTATTCTTCTGCAGTTTCGAAAATTAACCTGTATCAAAAGTCATCCAGGACAAACAGGCAAACATGAAATTATATTCGATTTGATAAGAAAAATAAGAAGCAGTCATTTAATAAAGACATAAAAGTGTATATGCTAAGCTTTTTTCCCCCAGTTTAGTCTTTTTATAGTTTCTGTATCCGTCTTTGGGACTGTTTTTAACACACAGAAACACATGTCAGCTGTGTGCATGGTTCACTCCCTTACACATGTGTGGCTACTAGCACCATTTGTAGGAAGTTTGTTTTCCAGTTCATCCAATAAGCTCCTTGTAAACATCTGCTGCAGCGCTGTGGAGCAGCTCGCTGTTTGTTCTGTCTATGAATGGTTAAAATCCAAGGACGATGTCACATAAACAGGCTGTTGTATTCCATGCATCGCCCCTCTCAATTTAAGTAGACTCTGAAAACATGGACATTTTCATCAACCAAAGAAAGCTGGAAACTGAATGTTTTCCAAAGTAATGTAATCGCTCTCATCTCATTCTTCCATATTATCCTGTTCTGATTCAGAATCAGAAGTGAAATCAGCCTCGGTGTGGAAGTTGCCACAGTGACGCGTTTTATAACCACGGCTCAGTTCTTGAGCAACACGTTCAGCTTGGTCCGTCTTTGTTCAATAACACAAACCCAACCAGACAACCTAATTAAGTGCCTGCATAGTTAAGTAGCCATCCTGCCTTCAGATGTCTATCTTATTGGCCAAACAAAGTATAATAGTAGTGTGAATGACCATTCAAAGCCTGGTGTGTTAATCAGCTGTGAGCTCCCGCTCCACACCCTCTAAACAAGCAGAATTTAAACTTCTCAAATTGCTATTTAAAGCATTAGATGGTTTCCACATGACTTCACCTAGTAAATTTACTCCCCCAAAAAGTGAAAATCACAATTTTCTCAGAAATTTGTGGTTTTTATCTTTTGTCTTCATTTCTCCTCTGCCGACTTGTCCTTACATTTGTTGTAACACATCACTCGCCATGTCGTTAAATTGTACTAACTGCAATCTGGTTTACAGACTAGTTTCAGTTTTTAATTAAAAAACTATCTCACATCTGAGTCTCAAAACAGTTTGGCTGCAAATTAGTTTTCAGGATGCAGCCCCGTCTTGTGTATCCTTTGCTCTAGCCTTTGAAACTAACAATATGGAGAGGAAAAACGGAGGAAAGTGTGAAGGTGTAGGGATTTTGGCATGTCTAATGCATGAAGAGGTGGAGGTGGAGGAGGTGTCATATCTATGGGCTTTGTGTATTTGAGAACAGGGGACTATGTGTGTGAGCCGCCCAGGCCTGTTGCTTCCTCATGAACAGGCCTGGGCGACTCCCTTTCTATGAATGACGGCCTTGTTACTTTTTTCTTTTATCAGTTACACCCAAGTCCAGAGTTCACTTTGAAGCTTTGGGAAAGTGATATGTGCTCACCTTATATGTGCCTAGTTTACCAGAACTGTGCAACTATAACCAAAAGCAAGATTTTTAACATTTTTAATCAGAAAGCATTATATTTACCCTATATTGCTAGTTCAGAATACCTGGCATTTGCGAGGAACGTTTTCACTGCAGAATACCAAGCATCTAAATGTTAGCAGCCGTGAAGGACAGGGATGAACTAAAATGTATCGTTTGAAGCAAGACAAAGCTCATTAAGCTTATCTTATGCACAAATTTACTACCGTGTATGAAAAGGTGATTTAGTATTCCTATTTTTTTCCTGCAGGTATTTTGTGGAATCTTTCAGCCAAAGATCCGCTTAAGGAGAAGCTGAAGACAATACTTCCTCGTCTCACTGAGAAAATCCTTATCCCTCTCAGTAAAAATGAGATCGAAAAAGCAGAAAAGATTAAAGAAGTCAAAGATATCCCCTCAATTTCTCCCTCGGAGACAGAAATATTACACAACACGTTGGGATGCTTGAGGTGAGAAAAGTTGATCAGATCCTGAAAATGGGTTCTTCTCACAAAGTTGTGAAATAGTTTATGAAATGTTACTTTGTCACCCGAAGCTTATTGAGGTCTTTTGTCAGTTATTTTACTTGCTTTCAGAGGAGCATTTGAATGTTTTCCATAAGTACAGCCTGGGTTTAGTCGTAGAGCCTACTCGGTTTAAAAAGATTAGTTTTTAAATTGTCCCTTGATATTAAAAACAGGGAAATGGCTAGGCATTTTCAGATCTTTTTTGTGTTCTTTTTTGTCTGCTAAATAAAGAAAAGTATTGTTGTGCTTGGCAGGTTGGCTTAATCTTGATATTATAATTTACACAGGGCCTGCCTGCCTGTCTGACTATCATGTTGGCATCTTTCATCTATTATTATTTTTCTGTCCGATAACTTTCAGAAGTCTTTAAAAAAAGAATTGAATTTAGTGATTCGATGCTCATAAATAATTTGAATCTTTTGAACAGCTCTTTACCCTGAACAATTGGACGCCAGTCTCCGTTACTGAGAGCCGTTCTGTTTTTCTACGACTTTGTTTTCCTGTAATGACATGTGCACACTGCTACAACTGCTTATTTAATTAAAAATTATATTTATTACATGGGTAAATAGATACAACAAAAGAAAGGAATGGGTGTATGAGCACGATTGTTGCTCATTGTTTGTTTTCATCAGGCATCAGATAGCAGATAAGGATACATCTATGTACACAGTATATTTTGTTTTTCTATTACAAATAGCACTAAAATGCTATTAATGACCAGAACACGTGTAGTAAAGTACTACATGAGTATTTGCTATTTATTTTTTATATTATATCTTTGTTTTTGTTTTTTTTATAGATACAATGTCAAATTATTTCATCATTTTATCAATTATTTCATGTTTCTGTGCTGAAGCACATCACACGTATAGATAGATAGATAGATAGATAGATAGATAGATAGATAGATAGATAGATAGATACTTTATTGATCCCCAGGGGGAAATTAATTTAAAATGTCAACTTCAGCCATCAAACTCTGTTCAGAAGCTTCTATAGAGACTCTGACATCTGATCTGTTGCTTCAAACAGCAGGTCAAGACAAACTCTTCAATATTTTCACTGGAAATGTGGGGGAAAAAACGACAATAAATTGTCGTAATTTATTTACTGGCATGTCTGGATGAGCAACTCTAAAGTGATGCCATAGGTGATTTTAAAATTATACATCTCGTGACGTTAATCGCTTTGTTCTTTCAGGAATCTGAGCTCTGGCTCAGAAAAGGTCCGTAAAGGGGTGCGAGAAACAAAAGGGCTGGTGGAGTCTTTAGTGGGTTTTCTTCGTAGCACCCTTGACACTGGAAAAGTACAAGAAAAGGTGGGAGTGGAAGCAATTTTTCCTGTACAAGCAAAATCCATCATTGTGCCCATATTCACTTGTTTGTGTTTGGGCTTAAGGGTGCTGAGAACGCAATGTGCGTCTTAAGGAACCTCTCATACCAACTGTATGACGAAATGCCTCCATCTATGAAATCGAATTTGTCTTGGGAAGGTACAGCAAATACCTCATCAAACATCGTCGGCTGCTTTTCACCGAATAGCAAAAAACTCAAACAGGTAAGCAGTCATCAGCTTTGATGACTGTGTATTATGGACAAGACATTTTGTTGTTCTCCTGACTTCTTGTGTCCTTTTTTTATTACCAGAAAGCAGGTGCCCAGAGATCCTTTTCACTTAATGAGGTATCAAAAATGCCAAAAGGCATGGATTGGCTGTGGCACCCTAAAATAGTGCATTTGTACAATAGCGTGATAAAATCATGCGAAATTAATGCCACCACACGAGAGGCGGCCATTGGAGCACTGCAGAATATCACCGCTGGACAGGAGCCGGTGGGCGACAAATTTAGCAGAACTCTGTAAAAAGTAAAACCATTTTTCGTGTATCATAATAAAAACTTTATGTCTGTAACCTGCAGTGGGCTGAAAAGATGTCCCGCTACATGGTGAACGACTACAAGATGCTGCCAACCCTGATGGATCTCTTGCGCTCAGAAAGAAACTCTGAGCTACGTTCTCTCAGTGGCTTGTTGAGGAGCCTGTCCTCTCATGCTGACAGTCAGTCCAGCTTTTTTTTTTTTTTTCTGTTGTTGTAAAAACATTTAAATACCAAGAATTACAGGTTACCCATTCTTATTTAATTAGTGTTTTTACAACCTCTTATGGGTGAGAATTAGATCAATGTGTAAACTCAAAGAAAGTGGGTTCTGTTTATTAAAATAATTTTCAACTCATTTTTTTTTATAACAATTTTAACCTGGATATTTTAAGTTATCAGAAGGTTTATTCCTCTTGAGACTGTAAGCAACAAACACAATCTCTTGTACAAATTAATCAAAATGTTTTAATGGGATATTGAGGTTATGTTTTAAAAATGATTGCCTAGTTAATACATTTGGTTGTGAAAAACAACATTTTCCACCAACAATTGAATTTTTAATCTATACCTCTATTTTAATTCAGCTGTACAGGCAGTGGATGTCGTGGTGAGGAAGTTACCAGAGGAAAACGACAAAGACATGCCTAGTAGTGAGGTGCTGGTCAACCTCTGTGGTGTTCTCAATAATATGGTGGCGTGCAATTTTGACTCTGCCAAGAGAATCACTGAAAATTCTGGCTTGACCAGTCTGATGAGCATGAAGAGAATGGCGGAGACGGAGTACGTAACATGTTATCTTATCCTGCATATACAATTTAAATTCATCCTATCTGAATTAGATGTTTACGCAGAATGTTGCGTCTGCTCAAACATCTTTCGTTCCTGTAATATGTTAACACCTGATGAAATGTTTTCCAGTCCAGCCATGGCTGATGTGAGCAGAAGTGCATCCATTGTACTTCGCAACATGTATAATTACAGGAAACTGCACAAGATTTTCAGACAGGTAAGAGACTTGAAAAATAACAAAATATGTTCAAGCTCTGCATGACTGACGACATATTTGTTATCACTTGTTTTATGAGCTTAGGATGTTTGAAAGCAATCATCTAACCTTCACAGCACATTGTTTCAGTTGTTAGAAAGTTGAAGGTGTTTAAGGTAAAAATTTATTACAGTTTTATGAAAAAATTGTTGCAACAGACTATAGCATTACCAAAAAAAGGCAACTAATACATAAATCACTTCTGAGCTGCTTCTGGTCAGGTTTTATGAAGAATAAGGAACAACTTGTTTTTTTTTTCATTATGTTCACTCTTAATTTGCCTTTTAACTTCATACTCAACAAGTCCAAGCAGATGTATTCTGCAATAATCTCAAACTTCTATGAATGACTTCATCATGTTATCTGGTAAACATATTTTAGCAGCTTTTTGCCAAACGTCTCCTGTCCTTGAGCCAGGGCAGGAACAAACAGTCAAAGTGCCACACCCTCATTCTTCCATCTGTGTGGCTCCATTCCTGCTGCTTCCACATTAGTTGGATGGCATATGCTCAAAAGCTAAATAACTTGAGGCAGCTCACACATTCGCATGCTTATGCAAACACCCAGTCGAGCAGGACCTTGCACTGGGCTGTACCCTGTGAATTTACCTCCTTCTGCAGGTCGCAGATTGACACTCCCAAAGGGTGTGGCCTTTACTTAATGAACAAGTCCAAACAAATCAAAAATGTGTTCATATTTGTTACCTTTTTTTATTATTATTATTCCCAGCTGTGTTTAAAACGCATGAACAAAAGCAAACCATTTTAATGTATGCCAAGTGTCCGGGACAAAATTAAGAAATCAAGTGCTCGGTCTATTTTTGGAATAAATTACTGTTCTATTATCCACATTTAGAAAATGTCCCTAATGCTATTTCTGTCTTTGTGTTACAGAAAGGTTATAAGAAAGAGGACTTCTGTTCTGATTTCTGAGATGCGGGATCTGACCCGTGGAACAAACTGCTGTGTATTTTTACAAAACGGTCCATCAGAACAGCACGAGAACCACAGATGCAGCAGGATTATGATTGAACAGATATTGCCTGCACTCTAATTTGTGTAAACACTGTTTGTATAGACTCTCATTGATTTTATTCCAGTCATAGCAACATGCATTTAAGCAAAATTGTTTAAAAGCAAAAACCACTGTTGATGGGAGAACCTTGTGCACTCTCACTATAACAAGTTAGCTTTGTATATAGTTCTTTTAATTTTTAAAAGATATTAGATTGAATATTTCTTTTGTTAATACAAGTCAGCATGTAATCTTGTTTTATTTGAATGGAAATTAGAGACAAAAATGGATGTAAATATCTTTCATCTTTGGGGATCATGCTTATGGATCTGAATGCTTTCTTACACTAAAAATGAAAATCTATGAAAAAATGCATAATCAGCTGGTGGAGTAGAAAATTGTGTGCAAAGTTTATGTATATTTTCAGTTGAGGACATAAGTTTATAAATGAGATGAATGTTGCATATGAGCACCTTTGAGACTTGTTTCTTTGTAGACACAAAAACTTACATTTTGCATATAGAATCTATTTTTGGGGATATGATTTTTAAAGATTAATGTTCAGTAAGTGGTGTCAAATATGTGGGTTTTATACTTTTGTGTGCTTTATACCATCACATGTATCATCCAATTTTAACAACTAATAAAAAGACACACTGGGAGAAAAAGTTAAGTCAGAATTTCTTATTTGTATATGCAGTTTGTTGAAACAAGCACTGGCCACACCCTGTTTACATATTTGCTCCTGCTCAGACAGGAACAAAATGAAATGCTCTGTGCTGCACCCATATTTAGTCTGTTATTTCCACTGCAGGTAATTTGCTTTCCATGAGGACAGAAAGTTACCTTAATTCTGTTGATGATCTGTCCGGTGTTTTGTTTCACATATCTTTGATTCATTCATTTGAAATGATGACAGTGTTTAAATAGCAAAGTCTTTGAATCTTTACTTTCTCTTTTAGGCACTAAAAGAAAAATAAATATTTACAAAAATCAACCAAAATTTTCTCTTAAAGTGTTTCTGATCTTTACAATGTCACAAAACTGAAAAACATAAAAAGCTCAATATGTGATAATTAACATAAATTGGCATTTTGATTGATGTATAGCAAAAGAAAAAAACGGCTGCAAGAAGCATAAATACATAGTAATGAATTTTAAATATAAGCAGGAATTAAATGTCCTCAGTGACCAGGCAGTAGAAGTCTGAACGTGCTTCATAGCTGCGGGATCCCAGGTCAGAGACGTCGATATCAGAGGCTTTTGCTTGAGCTTCCTCGACCGGAGCAGCAGGAAGGACCGGAGCTTTACGGGCCAGAGCCCTGTGCATCGGGAGACGAAGACCTGCAGCAAATCACAAATTACAATGTAGAAACCATGTAAAAACACATCCACATGCCTCATCTGCTTTCAAATAAAACTGGGTCTTGTTAGCAAGCATTGAGTGTTGAGTGTAAAGCAAACCCACTCACAGTCGACTTTTTAAACTATGCTTAATACTTAGCTACTTCTAATATCTGTCATATTTCTTCACACATTTCTCTAAATATTGTTCTTTTGCCACTATGAGTTTGCATAGTTCAGTGAGTTTCTGTTGCACGTAAGCATATCAGCTAAATACACTTAACATATTCACTGTGGATTCCTGTTGGCGATAGTTTTTTTTTTCTCTCGATGTGCTTTTTCTATAAGTTTTCTGTCAGGACAATTTGACATTTCTCTTTCACAAGCTTTCAGTAGTGTTTGGCCTTCCTCATTGCATTGTTTGCACTGATGGCTCTCTCTTTGGGACCATATTTGCTGTCAATAATGTGCAACAATTTCTTGAAGTTGCAGGGCTACCTGAAAAAGCAGAGTTTATAGAGTTTGCAAAAAAGAAAAATAATTGTGAAATTATTTGTTTTTGAAATTAAATAAATAGGTGATTTCATATTATTTAGCCTACATGGTCTGAAAAAAAATGTGTGCTGAAAATGGCATTACATTCATTTTAGGCATGTCTTACAAAGCTAGAAATGGTACGCTGTAATTTTTATTTTTAGCTACAAAATTGAGTGGGTGTATGCTGTAGCTCTTCATTGAAGCTGCACCTCCAACACTGGAACATTAAAGTTATAATTACAGTACTTGGCTTGCACCAGAATGACCTAGATAAGGTATATGCCAACTCACTGATCTTTTTATCATCAAGTTCGACAATAATTTTCCTTGCTTGGGTTTGCTTAATCAAGCTAAACTAGCTAATTCTATAACATAGTTGAAATTAGTTTGAGATTTGGGCACAAGTTGAAATTATTCATTAGTCTCTTGTTATTCTTTGAGAATAAAATTCCAAAAATCTAGCACAGTTTAAACAGACTAAGATCAGCACCAGAGTTTATATGAAGGCTTCGGGATTTTCCCTTTTCTAGCACCAATATGTACCAATGCAAAGTGCAGATGTGCGTCCTGCATTAAAAAGATTTGGGGGTTTAATTTTATAGGAATATTTAACATATAGCAGTTGCACAGAATCTTATGGCTGCTTCAAAAATCTAACACAAAACCTACATGGGAAGTTTGTTTTATATTTCTCACTTTCTTACTCAGATGGAAAAGTGTGTGAATCATCAAACATAATACAATATTTAATACAATACAAGTGCCACTTATACAATGTGTACTGGTTTTACCCAAATCTCCAGTAGGGTCGGTGTCCAAGCGACAGTCCAAGTAGTCAGGGTCAAGGGTCAGCATAGGGTCCTTATCATCTTGCAGTACAGTCTGGGGGTCGCCTGCAGAATCCTTGTGGAAAATGACTCTGCGAGGCATTGCTAATGCTAGCTCCTTCCAGAATGCTGATGAAGGAGTCTGACAAAGAAATATCCACAAATAAACAAATACAATACATTATAATAAGAATAGAAATAGAAATAGAAATAGAAACGTCCTTTATTGCCCCACAAAGGGGAAATTTCTGAGTTTGTAACATCAAAGTTAGTAAACTATCTACAATATATAAAAAAGATTTTGGAAGAAAATACTTTTTTTTTCGACTGGTGTTGGGGGTTTGCATCTGAGGAGGATGGTGGAATGGTTTATATCAAAACATATTCATATTTTAGAATGTCCCAGTCAATTTGCAGGCCTAAGTCCAATGGAAATTCTGTAGCAAGACATGAAATGTTTAGTTCACAGGTACTCTACTTCATCTTGCAAAGAAGAATGAGTGAAAATTAATATTTCTGGATGTGCATCCCCCAAAAAACTTGCAGCTGTAACTGCAGAGAGGACTTCTTCTAAAAAACATTAAAAGCACATCACACTAGAGAAAATATGTAATTTTTTTCTTTCACTTTACAATTATCTGTCCATCCCATAAATTTCCCCCCAAAAAATAAATCAAGATTAGAATTTATAAAGTAGCAAACAGAAAAAAATCCTTTTAGAATACAGATTTCTGCTCTTTGTGTTGCTGCTTTTAAATAAATAAAGCTGCCAATTTGGGGCTCAACAGCCCAGAAAACAAAGTTAGAACAAACTGACTCCTTTAATTTCCTTCAGCATATGTTTCCACTTTGAAATGATGTTTACTTTTACATCTAGGCTCTAATTAAATTGAAAGATTTAGCCCCCAAAATAAGCCACACAAAGGGAAGCATTTGGAACTGGTTTGATCATTTCTCCAACAGTATGAACGTTTCGCCTGAGGTCCTGTCACTGCTTTTTAAGAGGGCGTGACATACTTAAAGAAACCAATCACAATCAGGCAACATTTAAACCTAAAGTTCAGCAGTTAAATCAGACAAAACCTCACCCCACTTTTATGCAGTCTGGCTAAACAGCAACTCATTTAAAGAACCTCAATGCAAAGCAAAGACGTAGTTAATCTCTAAAACTGCGAGTGTTACCAGAGACAAACTAATCACTTCTTTGTAGCTTGTTTTGTTGTAATAATGCTTATGTTTCTGAATCACTTTTGACTTAATAATAAGGTAGTCTTCATGAGTTGTTGTCTTTAGAAACAACTATATCTTTATGGACATTGCAGCTCTTATGGAGGTTTAAAATCCCAAACGCAGAAGCCTTCTTTGAACTCTTACCACAGAGTTGTGCCTCCAGGTGAGTAAGGTGAGGCGGTGCTCGTTCTCACTGAGCAGCTGCTTTATCTCAGGACTCATGCGTTTGAACTGACCCTCCAACGTGATCAGGATGGGCTGCTGACATAACTCCAGCAAGTGCAGGAGGCCCTGTCTGAAAAAACACAGACTCAACCCTTCAGACTCAAAGCACAGACTCAACACTGACCTCTAATGGTACATTTATATAATTGCTAAACACTTTCACTAACTTTTATTGTTCCTTTATGACAAAATAGATTTGTGTTGTTTGAGACTGACCTGAAATTATTTGTGCACCAGTCCTGCTCAAGATAAGCGTTAGAGAGAAGCACTACGAGGCGGCGCGAGCGGCTTATGTTCATTAGGAGCTCTGCTGAAGGCTCTGTTTAATAAAGAAGGCCGATTTATAAATATTACACTACATTTATGCGTTTATGAAAGGCAGTATGTTTACATAAAACAAGCAGTAGTAACATATTGATCGTATTTGTCCTAATTAATCTTTAGTTACCAGTGTTAGGCAGGATATCGTTGTCATTGAGGTGCACCTTGTACCCATTTTTATTCTCCAGATGAGGTTTGAGGATAAAGTTAATGAACTTCCTGTCATAATCATTGTTGACATAAGAGATATAGGCGTCGTATAATTTTCCATCTGCGGATGAAAACACAGACAAAAAGCAGAAGTTAAGACTGATACTGCTACACGAGAACAACCTCACATCGCTTCGACACGTCTCACCATTGAGTTCATAGTCTCCATAGGAGTTCTTGTACCAGAGCTTGAAATTCAGGTGGCACCTGGAGTAAACCACGGCTGCTATCCCCAGCAGGAGGAGGAGGAGGATGGCTGCAATCACTGCAGCTGTGTGGCTGGGACTGTCTTGAGACCACACACACATAATAATGAGACGAGAAAATTCATTTATTTATATCTAGATGACAATTGGGCATTTTACAATGCTATATTATCAGATTATATATTTATTAAGACTAGTAAATGACAAATATCAGCTGATGGACAAATGACACCAAATAAACAAAAAAAAGAGATAAATGTCATGTAGAGTGATTTAAATTCAACTGT
Organism: Brachyrhaphis roseni; assembly: GCA_903066815.1. NCBI lineage: Eukaryota > Metazoa > Chordata > Actinopteri > Cyprinodontiformes > Poeciliidae > Brachyrhaphis > Brachyrhaphis roseni. The sequence continues at coordinate 46,902 of CAEFZY010058473.1, forward strand.
TTATTTTTGTTTCAGCTTACAGCTAATGGCAATTATATTTAAGTTTCTGAGAAAATTTGAATATTACAGAATAATTAATTTTATGCAGAAGTTTCTACACTACATACTAGTATATGAGCCCTATCAAGTACAGGGATAAGGGGGCGTGCCGTGGTGGCGTAGGGGTCAGCGCGACCCATGCTTGGAGGCCTTGAGTCCTCGACGCGGCCGTCGCAGGTTCGACTCCCGGACCCGACGATATTTGCCGCATGTCTTCCCC